>OVAQ01000102.1:0-51479 GCA_900406345.1 Erysimum cheiri
GTCAATAGCAAAAGGCTTTATCCATATTTCCAGGTAAAGAAAGAATCTAATCATCATTACAAACCCTGAGAATTGGAATTGTGATGAAATGTTCTTCGATTTTGCTTTGTTTTATACCCTTCTACCAGGATTGTATCGGAGTTATAGATGGCTTGCAAATTCCTGCTCACATTCCTGCAAAAGAACAGTCCCGGTTTCAGAACAAGAAAGGCATACTTACCCAGAATGTGCTTGCAGCTTGCACTTTTGATTTACAGTTTATATTTGTCTACCCGGGATGGGAAGGCTCTGTTGAGGATTCACGCATCTTAAAAGCAGTTCTAGACGACCCAAATCAGAATTTCCCGCGAGCTCCCAAAGGTTTTAAATTTCTTCTACGAACAGCATATCCCTTGAGATTTCTACAAGTCTCATCTCAATAAAATGACACCCCCTTGTCCAGGAAAATACTATCTTGTTGATAGAGACTACAAAAACACAGAAGGATTCATTGCTCCATACCCGGGAACAAGGTACTGTCTCCATGGGTTCCGTGGCGCAAGCCAGATGCCGCAGAACGCGCATGATCTTTTCAATCACCGGCACATGTGTCTGAGCAACATTATCCAAAGATCATTCAGCATTCTGAAAACCCGGTTTCCAATCCTGAAATCCGCGCCTCAGTATCCGTTTCATGTGCAGAGGGATCTGGTGATTGCTACTTGTGCTCTCCATAACTTCGTTAAAAGGGAAGATGGGATTCACGACTGGCTCTTCGCTGCTGATGCTGAAGATGCTGCTCCAGTGGAGGAACCGTGTGAACTAGAGGAAGAAGAACAGGAACTGTTGCACTTGGATTCTACGCCTTTGGAGCTTGCTGCTGATTCTCTACGAGACTCCATTGCATACACTATGTGGGATGACTTCATGTACAAGTGGGAAGAATGGTAACTTGTAAGTGTGTTGTTGCATTGTTGACCAGTTATAGGTGAAACTCTGGGAGGGCATTTTGGTAATTAAATGAATTAAGTTCAATGTGGTTTGGTTTCTCTCTAGAAATATTTACAGTTGGAATCTTCAGATAATGCATAGAGTAGACACTTGTTGTATATTGAAAGAAGTAAAATGGAACTCAATAGAAGTCTATTCTGACAAACAAAAGATGGGTTTCTCTAAATTATTGGATTTTCCATAATAGAAAACGAAGGGGTCGTTGTTACTTTTTTTGCTCATTTTTTTTCCTATACTGAAATCGATTGAATAATATTTTTAATCAGCTACAGCAGCCTTACATAAAATAACTCTGAATCGTTCATAAGACTATCTCTAATATTGTAAAGCTGGAGAGGCCACAGAGAAAAAAGAAAGAAAGAAAGAGCCAACAATACTATTTACCAAAAACTCATTTGTTAAACAAAAATCCTTTTTTCTTCCCCTTCTTTCTCTGCAGAGCCTGCAACGAAATTAGCAAACCATATAATCAACCAATGGTTATCAATAAGCTAATTGTTGTATGATTAAGCTGAAATTATGATGCCTTGTTAGAAACGAAATGAATCTACCATGTTATCAAAAAAAGATAAATGGTTATCTATCTGAAACATTACCTTCTTAAGAAATAATCTAAGGGTGAGCACAATTGTATCTCTTGAGCTGCCAAATACAAACACAAAACAAAAGATTTACTGCTTAATACAAGAAACCAAAAACTGTCAATGAATACTTGGAACACATTAAACAATTTCACACAAAAAGAAAACACAAGCAAAATATTCAATGCATTCAGATTCAAGTTTACACTATTGTATGATACTTTTCAAGTCAGGAAAAAAAAAAAAGGAGCAAAAACAAAATTTCACTTTCATCGATTTTCATAGACAAATTCCTGCATTCACACGACGTAGGAGTTTTGATCTACTTTACTTCATCCAAGGAAAGCCAAATTCTACTTACCAGCTAAGATCTGTTGCATCATTGTCCACTCGACAGAGATGCTCCACGGCATCGGTACCAATAATCACAAAATCCGCAGGCTGATCAAAGGGAATCACAATCTAAGAGAAGAATCAGAAAGATCATAATATTAGTTCATTCTTCAGTATGTATGTTAACATATAATTCAGCCAATATCAAATTTCTAAGAAAAACGGACACATAAGCAAGACTCTTACAGCAGTAGAGGAGGAGAACTTTTCTGTAATTACAGGATCATTACTAGGTTTGATGCTGTAGCCTTCTTTCTTAATAGACAATGTAGCTGCTTCCCATATATCCATATAACCAATCTGTTTCAAAAAAAAGATCATATAATAAAAAAGCAATACAGGCACAAGTGAGAAAGTAACATAGAGGAGGTATAATGAAGGAAAACCAAAAGAACACATAAATTTTTTTTTATAGATGAAATAAGAGAATTGGCATACCGCATAGGAGACTTTGAATATAGCATGACCGTTGTAGAGACACTTCTCTATATGGCTCTGCATCTCGGGATCTGTGAAAATTGAAGAGGAATACAATTACCAGATAACTCCAGAATATTTGTAGCGGCAATCCCTGCAGTATGCCAGTGTCTAAGAATAATAACTGCAAATTACGATTTACGATTTTCCAGGAACGCTTAGATTTAAAGGAGCTAGAACTGAATTATCAGACCAACCGAAAAGTAGAAACCAATACTAAATTATAAACTGACAAGTCATGCAGTTTTGATTTCTTTAACTCTACAGGTAAAAACAAAAAACAGGTCCCTCAGTAGTGTTTCCTCCATATGAAGTAAACTACGGAGGTGCGGCAGGTATGGATCAAACAAGCCACGTATTGAGTTTTATTAAGTGCATGAGCGACCAAAAGTTTCTGAGTAAAAGCATAGACTTACGACACGTAATCTTGCAATTCTCATTGGCAAAGACCTTCACAAGCTCCCCCTAGAATCAGAAAGAAAAACAGGCGGATTAAAAGACCAGACAGGTAACAAAGTGGTAATCACATCTAGAACAAATATTAAAGTCCCGAAACATATTTGAAATAGTGGCTGATCACATGTTCTCCACGGAAAAGTGAATTGGAAGCTTTAGAAGTATTTTCTATACATCAGAAAAGTTTAAGTAAAAAGAACCTTGCGGTTCTTGTCATCCAAGGGGTGAACTTCAATGGCAAGGAATAAATCAACATCATCGGCAGTGACAAGATAGTCTGGCCTCTTTGCTCCTGCGTTTGGATATTGTCAACAGTTAAGTTCTTATAATATATATATATATATATATATCACAATATTTAGTTATAAAGAAATCAAAGAAAGATAATCTTTGAGAATAAAGCCAGGGTAGTAGGGGGAAAATGTGTACCCTCAATATAGTTTACTGATCCATCTTCCAGATGCCGTACCCACTGAAATTTCAAGGAGGGGGAAGATATATTAAAACGCAATTCAATGTAAACTGGGTAAAAATAAAGCTTTCTATTTCGCATGCACCTCAAAATTACATTTTGTCGTTCCGTTGATAGAGTGACCAGAAACCAGAAGCTCTCGTCCAGGAAAAGGTTCTCCTGATATCTGTAAGTCTGCTATACCTGGCAACGGATCATCATCTGCAGCTGCCAAGAATGATTCACAATATTTAAAAACAAAGTGAAAGACAGTGATGAACTTGTTATTATGTCACTATTATTGTTATTAACCATTACCCTCGGAAAATGATGAAGATGGTTCTTCAAGAACAGGGGCCAAAATCGGATAATTTGAGGGGCTTGGATCATCAACAGCCGCATAAGTCGAATTTTCCAAAGTTCTATTTGTATCTGCTTGTACCTCTGCATATGTATCATCCATAAAAGTATTGCTGGGAGGCTCACGAAACTGAACACGATTATTTGGTCCATGAGATTCATCTTGATTGAGTGCTGGTTGCACAGGCATCTGGAAGGCTGGCGACCTACTGTTACACAAGACACATTTGATCATTTAACTAATTTCAACATTGCAAATCAAAAGCATCCATCCACCACTAGCTGCATTGCATAAAACCCAGGTGAGGACTTTGAAAATGTTACCATTCTATACGGTTAACTTTTTCATGGCCATATAGAAAAGAAAAAAGAAGTAATAAAAAGAAATTAATGATTCAGAGAGTAGCAAAGAATTGATAAATTTCTAATTGACGGAAAGCTTGAAAATTTGGAAATGCCCGGTATCTGCATCTAGCTCCGCCCAGCCCATTACACAAAAAATTACACTATTCATTGCTTTCGGCATTATCCTTACATCCCCTATTTTTGGTATCTGTTAAGAATCACTACTATCCATTAATACCTCTCAGGACCATCAAGATGGTAATTACTCGAAGCGGAGCCACCATGCCCATCTTGATTATGATGTTCTCGATCTGTCTAATGGAAATAAAAGAAGGATTTTTGGATTCAAGTCAATTAAGAACATTGATAGGACATTAAGGAATAAGAACTTACTGAGTATCTCAAACCCACGCCAACAGGCTGATATGGTGACAAAGGCGAAGCATTTGAGTGGTTTACATCAGACTGCCAAGGTCCTAATTGGTACTCTGTCTCCTTTAGCTTTGTCTAGTACCAGACAAGAAAAAAGATTAGAACAAATCACCTAATCATAGATAAGTAGGCAATAGCTCCAGCACCAACCGTAGGACTAAAATGTAACTACAAATGAAATAAACGCTGAAATATGATGTCAGCAAACCCCATACCCGCATATCATACCTCAGTAAGATGGAGCTTCTCCTGCAGGTGCCTAAATAGAACCTGCATATGATGTAAACATTAATCACACGTTGTGACGGGAAAGAGATTCAATAAAACTTCACTCCAACACAAGGAAGCAGGGAGCTCTATCAGTCACTTTAGTTCTCTCTATATGGTGCTCAATAGTTACTGCGGAGACCATTTTATCACTTTTTGTATCATGTTTTACTTTTATGAATTTCAAGGGCGGCAAAGTTGACACTTTTCCAGCCAAAATGCAGAGCAACCACCCAAACTACTATCCTACAGTAAATAGTTTTCGAAGATAGACGGTCAAGGCGATCTGAAGAGCCAAACAAATAAACCAATAAAGATACCAAACTTAAGATTTTGGTTCTAACCTTCACACTGCTAACAATAGACTGAGAATCAGAGAGCTGTGGATGCAGCGAATATTCCGATAGAAGAGGCAACAAGTACGATACAAACATAGATCTCTCTTGCTCTGCAGCCTGATAGAACCAAAAGGGTATTTTCCATTTAGATTTATACAATGAAAGAGACGTGTCAAAGACAGATTCAATTTTTTTCCAATTGAACCACTAAAAATGATTGGTAAGAAATGATGTAAACTAAGGATGTTACCTGGAGCCCAACCAAAAAGGATTACAAAATAAAGTAGAAACAAAGATCAACAATACATATGCAAAAACACCGAAAATTTTAGTTCCATACCCAAAGATACAAGATGATAATACCTGTAGGGCATATGTTAGGCGTATATTTTCCTCAATGATCTCTTGTCTGTAAGAGAGAGCTTTTGCTGCAGCATCAACAAGGTCTTGTTGTTGTTGATCAAATGCCTGTCACAACAAGAAAGATAAATTAGCCCCTAGGTGGTTACCAGAATAAGTAAATAGAAGTCAAGACAAGATCGTTAAAACAGAATTTTTAATTACTAGAGAGAAAAGCTAACCGAACGCATGTGCGCAATACGCCTTTCCAAAACATATTTATCATTGCGTATCTGGGTTTCCTAAAAAAAAACAGGCCAAAGGTAAGTCAGACAATGTAGCATAAAATCAACCCCGTATGCAAAAAAAAAAAAAACTAGAGATTAAAATTAGAGATTCACCTTGACAGAATAATCAGCAAGATATTTTCGTAAGCGCAAAATCTCTTGTTCCTGTTCTTGGACCTTGTGAGTGAGCTCCTGGATAATTGCATAGTCAGGGAAACATTTTCTCACTGTCACTAGAAAAGAAAATAAGATAGTAAGAGTGAATGAGACCTGCTTCCATCCAGTTCCCGAATTATTGACTTCACCTACTGGCATCAACTCATGAGAAGACAAGTTGATGAGTGAGTCATGATCTCCTTCCAATAGCGGTCTAGCAAAGGAAAATCAGATACTGAATTACGAGAATACACTCCGCCTTGATGCAAATATAGCTGAATATGAGATAAACATAAAACTGCAGCGGGGGCCAGCGTAAGTTAGAGGTTCAGTACCTCATAGGAGATAATGATATTGTAGATGGCGATGAAGACAATTGAGAGGCTCCCCCACAACCTAAACTTCCTCTGACAATGCCATTAGTCATGAATCCCTCAGAATGGTCTGCAGAACGATTACTCACAGTAGCTTCCTCTCCATTTGGATGCACATGCTGGTGAACAACCAGCATACCTGACGAATCAGCAACTGAAGCTGGATTAACACCAGTGGCAAACTGGTGTAACGGGGAAGACCCACCGGTTGTAGTATTCGAGTGATTTCCTAGATCAGATGTCTGGGGCAAGGATTCACCTGATTTCTAAGGAAGATAGAGAAAAAGAAAAAACTACCATGTAAACCACATATATACCACAAATTTGGTCAGAGAAACCCTTAACACATGCCATGGAAATGTCAACAGAGCTCTAGGGAAAATCCCTGAGAATGATAAGGGACCAGAAGTGATATATATTTCTGTCCTTTGACCAGGAAAATGCAAAATCAGACGACTTACATATTTGGCAAGCTCCAGATATCTTCTCTGAAGTTCAGACTTTAAGAGGTTATTCTCCTCCACCTGGTCAGAGATAAAAAGTAAAATATAGTCAGAGGAGACCAAGAATATCTATCTGCTGGACGCAAATCAGACTTTGTGTCCAAATCATCCCCCAAGTAAGTATCAAACAGATTCAGATCGAACCAACCATTATTGCAGTAGAAAATGATAATTCATAAACGGATCCTACAACCAAAAATATACAAACTTCCACCCCCTGGCATCAGTTAGAAGATATCAACCTGCATTTTCTACAGCTACTTTGATATGCCCTAAAGAAGCTTACACGGACCCATGGAAGATAACGTAAAGTGACGAAACGAAGTAATTGAGCAAAGTGCCTCTAAAGTAAAAAAGTGTTGTCATTTAAAACAATTTCAGAGATAGAAAAAAGAGGGAAGCTAAATGAAAACACAGACCTGCTGCTTGATTGTGGCTTCTGCGGCTTCAACAGCTTTGATGACTTGAAACAAGCTATCGTTTTTAACATCGTTTTCATGGGAACCAGAAGATTCTTTGAGTCCCACTCCTGAAAACCTCTCGGCAAGTCTGTCCTCATGGCCGTTGTCCATATTCTCCAGTCCCCAAAAGCTCACGAATCCGAAACCGAACCCTCCCGAAACTGAACAAAAAACACGGCTCCTCCAATATTCGGTCTACTCTCAAAATCTCATCTAGGTTTTCGAGTTACCAATCCCCATTAAGGTACCACCCGAAGAGAAGCTTCGAGATTTCAACAGTAATGCGAAAAAATTCGAAAATAAAATTGAAAACGAGCTTGGTGATTGAGAAACAATGGTATGATTGGGAACGAATGATGAGGATGAGTTTCGAATCATACGAAAAAATACAAATGGATTTAAAAAAAAAAGCTTTTGCTTCTTCTTCTTCTTCTTCGAGCAAACTCTCTCTCAGTTTTTCTTGTGGAGTTGTGGTGAGAGTTGTGACCTCAGAATTGGGTTTCTCATTTTTTTTTTTTTTTGTTCCAATTCTAATTATTAAAGTTGTTTTCTTCTCTTTAATTACTACTACTCAGTGTTTATTATTAGATATATAGAATATTCAGCACTCATTATTGTCTTAAATTATTTATTATTATTATTACACCAAATTTATTTGTTATTTTCTGTAATTATAGTAACTTATTTTTTTATTTTATTTGGCAACCTGTAATTATAGTAACTTATTAAAGTTCGATTCTTCTCTCATAGGAGTATTATATTGTTCGACAGGGAGTATATCTTTCTAATAATTATCTATTTTATATGTTACTTTTATCACAAAAACAAAATTAACAACTAAGCTTATTTGGAATGGAAACAACCAACCAAGTACACTCATTAAACAAATTATCAAGCAAATACATATATAGGAAACAACTTAACAAGTTTTTTAATATCCATTTACGTTTAATTCTCAATTGCAACTTGTAATCGTCACAAGCATTAGTTTAATTTCCATAATTCTCCATTTGTTTTGTGTTTCAGGCTTTTGGCAACAAGATTCACTATAAATATAAGATAAGATTCTGCAAAAGCAATGACTGATAAAACAAACTGTTCATAATCATGGAGTCTTAAGGTCATAACCTTTTTTTATTTGCTGTTTACTTAAAAGAAGGAGCAAAACCTACTGCAATTTGAAGAAGATAAAGACAGACAATAAAAGATAACTGAACCCACTTTTTACTGAATCTAACACTCTTAAAAGTATTGCATTAGTTAAACTCGACCAAGAACATCCGTTAGTAAAACTGCGGATTCCATGCTTTGTCCTGTCCTCCAAACCTTGAAGGTTTTGGTGAAGTACTCTGCGTCGCTCCAAGCCTTGAGTTGTATGAGAGAGAAAGGTCCCTGTATAAGTCCCTGAGGATCTTTGTATACCCAGTTTAACTTCTCTTTATCATAAGATAGAACCTGAACATCTTCGACTCTAGGGTCAAGGGTCTCTCCATCATCATTGTCATCTTCATCATCATCGCTCAGTTCGATTATCTCTGATGGATTTGGTTGAACTTGAGATCCGTTGTTGAGATTAATTACTGGTATACGTGACTGAAGCTGAGAAACTTCAGTCTCTTTACTCGGCGTCTCTCCTCCAATGGTGCCATTTGCTGGCTGCTCTACATCTCCATGAAGATATTCATCACCTGTAATTGAGAAGAATGTGGATTGGTATCAATTCCTGAACCATCTCATCCTTTTAATAGAGCAAACCAGACCAACCAGTTGATGAAAATCAATCTCGAATCTTTTAAAGATCCATATGTCAATTCCTCTCTCAAAACCAGCATAGCTACCAAGGAAATATTATCTCTCTCTTCTATTTCCACTAGCATAATTTTTCTCGCTTTTTTATTCAGATTCTGCCAAGCAAAAAAAAAAAAGAGAAACAACAACATCGATGCCACCAGATGCCATCATAGCCTAAAATACTTCTACAAACTCTACATGAAGTTTCAAGAATCAATTCTCTGGCGTGACTTTTCCAATTTTTGGGTAAATCAAGAATTTCATATGATGAATGTAGTAACATCCACTGCCTTCTCCACATCTAAAAGGCAGATAAGATGCAAATATATCGTCCCAGGCAAGAAAAAGTCGTAGCTAAAGATGATTAACATGTTAAATTAAAATAAAAGTTTGACGGATATAACAAAGAACATAGATAGTAAGATGCAACACAGTGAAACAAGTAGCCCTATACATGTTATGACGCACCTGCAGAAGCAATCCACGTTGGCAATCTCTCGTTTAATTCCATAGCATAAGACGTGATTCCCGGAGTTGTGCTGGGGTTTGATATCAGATAGCCATTACATTGTTGATCTTCTCCACCTTGTTGATGTTCTCCACCAAAGAGGTTGCGGACTTCTGGGGTATCTTGGATGCACGATAATGGAGATTCACTCAATCGTTGCTCGTTGTCACTTTTATGAGCTTCAGGGGACGCTTCAGGGTTTGGTACAAGTTCCTCTCCAATAATTTCTGGAACTTCACGGAATAGCCGGGACTGTTCTTCTGGATTTTGAAGAAGCTCCCTCTTCTCCAGGTACTCAGACAGCGTAACAACTAATGAAATCAAGGAAAAACTATAAACGTAGACGTTTTTCTCATTTCAGATCTCACAGTGACTTTCTCCAAACATTATTATTCATTTAAAAGTATAACAAAAGAAACAAAATTATATCCTCTAAAAAAGGATATTCTCTTCGCCATCCCTTCTCATTGGCCCGATCAATAAGCCTTTGTAACAATATAATTTCTCTTTCAAGCCACTAAAAATGCAGTCACCAAAAGTTAACGGTCAGTTAAAAGAAATAGGACTACAAGTCGCTTTTTTTCTGCTTACGATACAATTAAAAGTTGATCATCGTTAAAAGTACTGTGTTTCAGATTCTAACATTGTAGTCACCATACATAAGCATGATGAATAAGATATACAGAAATAAAGCACGAGAGGAAGTCCGCAAACATACATGTTTTGTCTGATCTTCATGTAAACTTCTAGCCTTTTCTTCCATCTCCACCTATCCAAGGTTCAAAGTGAATTATGATTAAAGACTACAAAAACTAAAACGCCATAAACAGAAAGGTTGGCAAGTCGCTGGGATATACGATAGAAAAATGTAAATCTTTAACAGAGAGAGCTGCAAATAAATATCTTCCAAACCTCTGCAAAATAGGGTATCTTGGACTTCTTAAGAGAAAACTTACAATTGTGGGCTTCTTAAGAACACCGTTCTTTATTCTCTGTTGCAAATCTTCACATTCCTCCTGCAAATATTTTACACAAAGCTATGATAAATCGTAAGATTATATAGACTAGAATGGGCGTTGGTTGAACATTGTAATCATGAAAGATAATACATCTTATTTAACTAGAAACAGAAGCCCAATGGCTGGTTCTCAAAACACATGGATACCTGACTTTCCATAGCTAAGAAGCCAAAAATCAAGGAATAAAAAAATTTCTAAGTAAATTACCTGGGAGAAATTATCATCAGACAGCACAGAAATAGAAACGTCTTTCATATAATTTGTGACCTGAAGAAGAAAATCATCAGTCCCATGTTCCTTCTTCACGCCTAGATAACAGACAAAACAAAAGCACAGAAAGAGCTCAACTAACAGACTGGATATTCTAAGCAAAGAAACATGATCTTAGAGATGTGATAACATTGTCCATAGAAATCACGAACGACAGTGACACAATTACAGATATAAACTTTCAGAAAATTACCTGTCACTTGAACAAGCTGATAAGGGTACTTCTGAAGATAATCATTAGGGTCAGACTTGATCTTTACAAAACTCCCCAACATTTTACTCTCAAAGGTTTCAGGAGACTTCACCAGTTCCTGGACTAAACTCTTTCTCAAGTAGAGAAGCTTGATATTATCACTCACAATTGCAGGAAAAGTGCCTCTAGGTTTCTTAACAACCGTTCTTGTCTGGTGAACTATCTTCTCTGAGTGACAAATGATCTGGGGTTCATCCTCGTAGAGAAAATCAAAGTCTGAATCATCCTGGTTCTCTTTGTAATGCTTTTCCAGCAGATCATATACTTTCATTCTGAATATCGTCCTACTCCCGAAAAGCGAAAGCAATCTTTGGTCGCACACAACTTTCTTTTTATTCTTAGGATCCAAAAGACCTTCGTTTGCAATATACCTTGCAATAGTGTCACTAACCTCATACCGAGAGACCATTTCTGTGGTATCTTTACCAAGTGATTGAAGAAACTCAATGAGTTGTCTCGAACCCCATCCTATAAATTCGAATCGTTTAGGTCTGGCCTTCCTTTTCCTCGAAGCAAACGCAGAGCCATTACCGTCCTCAACCCAAGTGATATCCCCCATAATTCTAACCCAAACTTCTTATGCAAATTATCTCTCAAAACCTATTTAAAATCCACAGCTCTAGCAAGACTAAACCAGTACCGAATCAAGCTAAAGAAACTCTAAACCCTACTACTACAACTGAAGGCGAAAACACATACTCTTACTCATTCTTATTTTCCAGAAAACAAACAAAAAGTCGTTGCGTCGAAGAAATTTCCCCTTGGACAAGTGTAAGAAATTCCAGATGGAGAAAGAGAAAAGAGGGAACCCGCTACTTTGACAAAATGCACGAATTGGACGAACAACCCACCGAGCGAATCGCTGAAATTACTCGCTCGAGTGGAGCTCTCCGAGAAGATATTGACGGGAAACGCTAAAATCCGGCACAGAAAAAGATCGGAGAGAAAGAGCTCAGATTCTCAGGCGACTTTGAGAAGAGAGGCTGAGTGGGAAGGAAGGACCAGTGGCAGCTAGGCATCACCCCCACGTGCCTTTTTTACAGTTAATTCATTTTTTACCCAAAAAAAAAACAACTGCAATTTACACTACACAATTTATTACCATAACAGATTGTTTACACTTACACTGGAAATTACGAATATTTTAGGAGGAAGAGGACAAAAAAATTATACTTTTCCGGAGATATATAAGAAAAGCTGAAATTTTTTCACCAATAGTTAAATCATAAATGCTTAACTTATATGTTCAATTTATTATATTCAGGTAATGTTCAGCTCATATCATCTGCAAGCTTACTTTTGAATCCATAGAAATAAAGTTTTAACTTGTTTATATAGTTTTCATCACAAATATGTTTTCAGTTTCAAGAAAAAGACAAAAAAAACAGGTTTATAGTTTTAATCTCTATTTTTTTTGGATTTCTTCTTGGGAGGTTTATCAGCAGATGCAACAGCAATATACTCTTCCGCATTCACTCTCTCGTGTGTCTTCTTCTGCTTTTTCAACTCCTTTGTCTTGCTCTGCAACATCACAAATCATCAAGAACAAAAGCCGACTCAGTGTCAATTATTCCCCGAATAAAGAAGTGACGTGTGTTGATAAAGATTTCATTACCTTCAATGACTTTGTTAACTCCGTCAGATCTTCCTTCCCATCATCAGATTTGTTTGAGTTGTTATTGTTCTGCATAGGTTCCTGCAATAACCGATTCAACAAGTTAGGAATTTTAAGGTTGTGAATACAAGGTCGAGACGTGATTGTATGCTGTGACAATCTAGTCAGAAGAGACCTCAGGTGGGAGAAATGAGGCATCTCTCTTTCTTTTGTTCTCTGTACTCTTCTCCGTCTGTTTCACTTGCTTCTCCTGCCACTTTTTCTCTGACTTCTTTTTGTCACTTAAGAAGTATTCTCCAGACTCCAATTGTAAATCAACCTGCAACAATCATACATATAAGGTCAAAACCAAGCATTAGCATCATCTGAGAACCATGGATTTGCAAGGGCAAGATGATTATTATCATCAAAGAAAAATTCAAATAGAAACGGCCTATAGAAAACACTTGTAGAGAAACATTCAACATATATTGGCTGCCACACCGTGGAGAGACAGAGAAAAACAATGCAATAAGAGGACTTGGAGAAAGAACAATAAAGGAACTGATGGGTAATAGGCACAAGAAGCAAGTTTCTTGCCTTGCTAGGCGGTTGTGGAGGAGGGAAAGGTGTGTAAGGCTTCTTCTCCTTGCTTTTGGGCTTCTTTTGCTTAACATTTTTCCTGACAAAGTAAATTTGAAATAGATAAATATGCACTACTGAGTTACTGATGTATCAAGAGACTCGATTCACTCGTCAAGAATAGAAAGAAGGCCCATACTTCTTGAATGTAGGAAGAAACCTATCCCAGCTTTCAGTTGCAAGAGCTGGATCCTTTGCCAATTCCCTTTTCATCATGAGAATCTGCATAACCAAGAGTAGCAGTATATGAACCAATTTAACATAGTCTAATGACAAAGCTTTATATGGTAAAAGTGTAACATAGAACCAAAAAAAAAGAGAGAAAATATTTCCTACACACCTTTATATGGTATACAGGATGCAGTTTATTCAGCATGCAGTCTGTCACAATATTTCTTACTTGTTTGAGACCTTTCCAAGAACCCATTGCAGCTACAGTACTTCCCTGTTAGGTGCAGACAAATCCCCAAGGAACAGGAAATATAAATAACCCTGAGAGACTATAAATGTATCAATCTAGTGAGATATTTGCAAAAGAAACGCATAATTACCTGGACTAGAATGTAACAATTGGTTAATATTTCCAGCGCCTGCAAGCAGCAAATACGTTAAGCATCAAAGGAAAACATAAACAACAAATATTGAGCAAGTTTCTCCAAACTGCATAAGAATACAATGGCTTGGCATAACCTTTTAAGCATTACACTTAGGACTATCTTAAACATTTTCAATAACCATAGGAGGACTTAGAGAACCAGACAGTTAACACACCTTCAAGGTAGAAGAATTAGGACCCACAAGCCGCTGCCTTCTTTTAACAAATCTTTCCTGCAAAGAGAGTCTATATTAGGACGCATCGACAGTGCATGCTAGATACATAACGATACAAAACTTATCATTCGCATGCTGAAGCAATTTAACAGGAAGTTCATCAATGGTGCTATCGATTGTTTTAACTCAATACCAATATGGAAAGGGACCAAAATGTAAGCACAACGATGTGAGATAATCCAACTGAGGTCTGATAGTTGGTCTCATAAGAAGTCCTGAGACATATCATAAAAGAGGTGATTTTTCTTTGGGAAAGATTGAAGCTATACCGTATTCCGAACCAAACTTCCGATCTTAATGATATCACATTGCACCTCATCTTCCAGAATCTTAATTGCCTGTAGAATGCAAGTGAAGAAAATCCATGAAGAAGAATAAATACCAAATATCCGAAATTTACAGACTTCTACTTAGCTTATAGATTTTTTTTATCCATAATCGTACAAAAGAGGCACCTGAGGAGCAGGGACACTTCTCGATAGAAGCTTAATCAAATCCCTAGCTTTGACAATGATGTAAGGATCTCTTGTCTTCATCGTCGTCGAAACAGTCATAGAACCTTCAACCTACCATTAGAACCACATAATTCCAAACAAATCAATTAAAAAGCCAAAAAGAAAAAAACTAAATTCTTGTCTACAATAGACGAAACGAAGATAGGGGACGCACCAGGTTGAGCTTGCAGGTGACGCCGTATTCCTTGAGAGCAGATTCGACTCTGGGCCAAGACTCCTGAAGATACTTCTCTCTGTATTGAGGAAAGAGTGTGGCGAAGGAGCTGACTTCGAGCATACCAGTTGGATTCCATGCCGGATCGAACTTCTCGATTGTCCAACGGTCGATATTTGGGTCATCATCCCATGGCTTCGGCTTGCGGTGTCTATTTTTCTTACTAACCTTGTTTTCCAAATTCTGCTCCTCTTGCTCAACCTTCTCAATCTCCGCCATTGACGACATCAGATAATGCTCTAGTGACGGCGGCGAAGCTTTATATATATTATTAGGGTTTATGACCTCCTTATTCCTCCGACCTAAATTTACTGGATGCTATCGGGACTGACCCAACTCGAATTCTGTATATTTTAATACGGTCTACTCTGGTCCAAAATGTTTCGGGTTTATTTTCTTAAGTCCGGTCTGACCCAAGTAAATTAAAATGCAAGTAATTGGTAGTTGGCGGATATCCCAAAGTAGCTAACCGAACCAGAGTGTCTCTACACTCTGTTGAAATCGCCTAAAGCTTAAATCTTTGTTTCCTAGTTTTGCCTCTCACAAGAGAAGACACATTAAGAACAAAACTATGATTCATCATTGCTCCGTCACGAAACCCACTTTCTCGATTTCGATCTCGACTCAGAAGCATCATCATCATTCCAGTAAATTCTTTAATTTGGGTTTCAGAATCCGATGCGAATCCGGGGATGTCTCGTCGCCTCTGCGAACCAATGCGGTGTCCTTGTCGTCGGAGATGGAGGATTCTTCGTCGTTGAAGAAGAGTCTGATGGAATCAGGAGCTAAAAAGAGCGAGCCTTACCCAGGAGGAATGCCGAAGATGGGTCCATTCACAGGGAGAGATCCGAATGTGAAGAAACCTTCTTGGTTGAGACAAAAGGCACCACAAGGCGAGAGGTTTCAGGAGGTGAAGGAGTCGCTTTCTCGTCTCAATCTCAACACTGTTTGCGAGGAAGCTCACTGCCCTAATATCGGCGAGGTTAGCAGTTTCGATCTCCAAGATTGTTCAAATGTATCGATTTTATGAATTTTCGGTAGGAGAAAGTGAAGTGTGTTTGGTTTATAGACTTCGCAGATGAGTGACTTACAAGCTAATTCAATCAACCTCACTCTACATTTCTGGTTTTTTTTTTCCATTAGAGATTGTGAAATTAGCTTATGATGTGCAGTGTTGGAATGGAGGTGGTGATGGTGTAGCAACTGCAACCATCATGGTTCTTGGTGATACTTGTACTCGTGGTTGTAGATTTTGTGCTGTTAAAACCAGTAGAAATCCTCCTCCTCCTGACCCAATGGAACCAGAGAACACTGCTAAGGCCATAGCCAGTTGGGGGTGTGTGTCTTTTAATTCATTCCTAATCTCAGTAATTTGCTTTTAGCTTCTTTTAAGGGTTGTGTTCTTGTGATACTGAGAAGAGCTTTATCCCATCTTTGAGGAGAATCTTATCACTAGTTCAGAGTTGGTAATTGAGTAGAATAAATGAAGAGAGGGATTGAACTTAGAAAATGGTGTCATTGTAGTCTCAACAGTCACTTATGCGTCTTTGTTAATTTATGCTCGGTGTAGTATGATATGCCTCTTGGCTTTTCCTTTGTTGCAGTGTAGACTATATAGTTATCACCAGCGTTGACCGTGACGATATACCTGATGGTGGAAGTGGACATTTTGCGCAGACTGTCAAAGCTATGAAGGTTAGTCTAATTTTTTATGCATTATTTTATGGAAATTGTAAGTAGTAGAAGAATCAAATATGCTCACTTTTTTTAGTTGAAAGTTATAGGATGAGACCTCTGTCCCTTGATCCCTTAAGAGTACCTTTTTTGTGCATTTCTCGAATTTGGTTTCAGAGTGTTTGTGAAAACGGAAGTCTTGGGTGCACAATTTTGAAAATGTATATCTCATCTTTGTAGAGACATAAGCCGGATATAATGATAGAATGCTTAACTTCTGATTTCCGTGGAGACTTGGAGGCTGTCGACACTCTTGTGCACTCGGGATTGGATGTTTTTGCTCACAATATCGAGACTGTGAAAAGGCTCCAGCGACTTGTGAGGGATCCTAGGGCTGGGTGAGTGTTGTTTTCTTGTTCTTCATATTTTTTATTTGTTCTGCAAAATTCGTTATGGCATAGGTGGGCTGAGCAGTAAATTGATCCTCTGGAAGTCAACTTGTCTCTTATTACTACACGGTCAATTATTTCCTCAACTGGTTAAAGTGAGACATTGATAGTTTTCTGCATCTCTAGTTGTAGTAAACCTCTTTTTTAATGTGGATCGCATGTGGAGAATGCAGATATGAGCAGAGCATGTCGGTTTTGAAACACGCAAAGATCAGCAAACCTGGGATGATCACAAAGACATCCATAATGCTTGGTCTTGGAGAAACAGACGAAGAGTTGAAGGAAGCAATGGCTGACTTAAGAGCTATAGATGTTGACATTCTAACACTTGGCCAGTATTTACAGGTAAAATAATTACATAACATATTAGACTATCATTTGCAACATCGAAGATTAAAAACCCTTTCATTTGTTCCACAATACAGCCAACTCCACTGCATTTGACTGTGAAAGAGTATGTCACACCTGAGAAGTTTGATTTCTGGAAAACCTACGGAGAATCAATTGGATTTCGTTATGTTGCAAGTGGTCCACTGGTAAAGCCACGAACTAGCTCTTACTTTGGATCTCTTAATGTCAAAATACCTGAGAACATTGTATATATATACTTTTGCAGGTAAGATCTTCATACAGAGCAGGAGAGCTTTTTGTTAAGACAATGGTGAAAGAAAGCTACTCGAAATCCTTGTCTTCATAAAAACAATGACTATTTATAATGCCAACATTGAAAGCTGAGAGCCTGAGACCTCAACACAAAAAAAAGTCCTTTTTTATCTATTTCTTTTAATTGACTTCGTGTATTTTGGTAATTTATCCGGAAACCACTGTGGATATATATATAAACTCCTGCCAATAATATCTGGAAATTGTCTCAAGATATTTACTGTGTTGGATTCTCTATCTGAAGCCACAAGTTCCTCATCCCTTATAGCCCTTACATTGTCGTATGTCTGACACGCGTCGACTTTAGTAATTAGCAAATTAAATTAATGATCGTATATAAATAGATGAAGCGCTAAATTAACCATTTTTTTTGTTTACTCTCACTTTCTTCAAGATTTTATTTTTCCCGGCTCGGACGCAGATGACTAGCGGTTGCGTTCTGTCACCGGCGATTATCGCCGCCGTTCGTCCTCCGGCATCTCAAGACTATCCCTCTGCTGCTTCTGTTAACGGACGCAAATCGATCAACTCTTCATCTTCTTCTATCTTCGTACCTATCTCATTATCTACTTCCTATGGTCGAAGCAAATGCGCCTTCTCAATCTCGCGAAACAATCCAAGATCGACAATTCGCTGCGATGTTGCTGTGAAATCGGCGGCTTCTGTGGATGCGGACGCTGATCTTTCGTCATCTACGTCATTGGAGACGGAAGAAGATGAGAAGGCGAAGGCCAAGATTGGGGCTAGGGTTAGGGTTACGGTGCCGTTGAAGGTGTACCATGTGGTTCGTGTGCCAGAGGTTGAATTGATGGGAATGGAAGGTTTTATCAAAGATTACGTCGTCCTTTGGAAAGGAAAGCGAATTTCAGCTAATCTGCCGTATAAGGTACAGTTCGTGAAGGAGATCGAAGGTCGTGGTCCTGTCAAATTCTTCACGCATCTTAAGGAAGACGAGTTCGAGTTAATTGATCCGTGATTGAATCAAAAGGCTAAAGTCTTCTTCTCTTTTCTCTTAGACTTGAGAAATCCTTTTGTGAATGGTTTGTATGTACTTTTGTATACATTTAGCGTATTATATACATACATTTCACCCATTCTTGAATCCTCTATTGCTTTCTCTTGTTTCTGATTTGATCTCCCAGAGTAAGATAAATAGGATATAGTTCCTCTTATGTTGGAGCTGTGTTTGTACCAATTGACAAAACTGATTTTGCATTTCTTGGGTTCACTTCAAATTAACTTGATGAATTATCTTATCCTCATAATCTATCATCCCTCGGGGGTTATGAAGTAGATCAAAGGTGTTAAAGAAATTGGTTTCTGTAACTGTCTGAGTGTGTTATCAGTTGACTCTTATACTGCCAATCTTTGTTGTAGTTTAGGATTAGGAACTAAAAGGAATGACATGAGTTGTTTTTTAGGTGTTTGTAGGAGAGGCTTCGAGTTAGTATCTTTGTAGGAGAGGCTTTGAGTTAGTAGTAATGCCTATTCTTGTCAAGTGGCATGAGAGTGTTAAGGAATTGGTTCCTGTGAGTGTTTTAAGGTAATTGTGGATTGATGTTTTGCTGCAAATCTTCGTCGTAGCCATGACTACACAAGTCGGAGGTGTAATCCGCAGTCTTTTTAGGAGAGAAGAGGATATTGATGATATGACTATATGAGTAGTAGTGTGCTTAATTCTTCTGAAGTTTTTGGCATTTTGTTCTACTGAGATAAGGTCAGCAAGAAGCCGGGTTTTGTATTCCAACCTTGATTTCTCTGTTTGGTTAATGTTCGGTTGATTTCGATTTTGGTTTACTTAAAAAATGGGATGGAAGTTTTGACTTGGGTTTCAGTCTCTTTGGAAAAGTTCAACTTAACCGGATGGAACTGGTTTAATTATTTTGTAATCCGATAAATATGAGTTTAGGAGAATGTGAAAAGAGCAAAAACTTAATAAAACGCAGGAAACTCAACGTGAGCTTGAGCTTGTGCTTGTCAATGTTAGTTATAAAAAAACGCGAATAGATCGAAGGAGGAAAGGAAAAATGTACAAAAATCATCTATTAACGCTCTCTTCATGCACCATGAATCTCAACTTCGCTTTCTCGCCCTTGCTTATCTCTCAGACACAACCATTCTCTCCGCACAAGCGTAATCTTCACACTCTCGTCGCTGTTTCTGCTAATTCCGACAACCTCGCCGCTGAAAATGACGGCGAAATGTCGCCGGCAAAGAAAGGGTCGGGGACGACGGCAAGAGGAAGGAGATTACTTAAAGTTAGAGAAGAGAAGAGAAAACGCGACTACGATCGTCTTCACGATTATCCATCTTGGGCAAAGTACTTGTTTCTTTCTGTTATGCACTCCAAGTGTTTGTGTTTTTTCCTAAGTTGCCAGAAAGTGTGAACCTTTTGGTGAATTGTCCACTTTCCTGGAAATTATAAATGCAGGGTACTGGAAAGTGCGTGTAAAGATGATGAAGAGCTTCGAGCTGTTCTTGGTGATAGCATTGGAAACCCTGAGCTCATGAGAAAGAAGGTCATTCGTGGTTCTCTCCTTTAGATATTTATTGTCCATTTAGCTACAATGAATTTTCTTCTCTGTTTTAGTTTCTTTGCTAATGAAGATTTGGCATATGTCTCAATTGTGAATCTCCGCATGTTTGTTTACTAGGTTGAAGAAAGGGTTAGGAAGAAGGGAAAAGATTTCCAGAAGCAGAAGACTGGTTCTGTGCTTTCTTTCAAAGTTAATTTCAGAGAGTGAGAAACTTTTTCTCCATCTTGTTCATTGCTTCACATTTGTGTCTGCATTCTCCAACATAAGACATAAGACTACTTTGGAATCCCGTTCCATATATTACCTAACCAATATTCTTGTTTTGATAACCGCAGTTTCAATCCTGTTGACTCCTTCATATGGTTTGAGCTCTATGGATCGCCTTCAGATCGAGATGTTGATCTTATTGGAAGTGTAAGAAATTGATCTTATTCTTCCATTTCTTTCTTACTGTCATGACTCGATGCTTCTTCCATTTCTTTGTTCTGACCACAATTAAACCCAACTTTGTGAACAGGTTATACAGGCATGGTATGTTATGGGGAGATTGGGCGCTTTCAATACATCTAACTTACAGGTTTATTCATCATCCTCTCTGTTTTTTTCTCTTACTTCTCCTTATGTATTACCCGATCACACCGTAAATTTCAGTTACTAATCAAGTAATCATGTTTTTCTTCCCCTTTCCATGGTCGTTCTCCATTGTCGTCTTAGTGATATAATCTTAACTATGATTGCATGCAGCTAGCAAACTCATCTATGGAATATGATCCTCTCTACGATTCAGACAAGGGATTCAAAGTGATGCCTTCATCGTTCCATGACATCAGCGACGTTGAATTTCAAGACAATTGGGGTCGTGTGTGGTAAAAAACTGTTCCGACATCCTTTTATAATGCAAACTATCTCCTTAAAACCCGTATTACTAGTCTGAACTTTACTTGCGTCTATTTGTTGTAGGGTTGATCTTGGTACTTCCGATATCTTCGCCCTCGATGTACTTCTCAACTGTTTGACAGTTATGAGTTCAGAGTAAGTAACACAAGAGAACTTATTGTTTCCTTTTATCCTCTTTGATTGATTTCTTCTTTGTTGCAGATAATTTTAAGTTTTGATAATATGAAATATCAGGTACTTGGGCATTCAACAAGTAGTATTTGGTGGTAAACGAATGGGAGACTGGGAAGAGGGGATGACAAATCCTGATTTTGGCTATAAGTACTTCAAGATCTAAATCTTCTGAAAACAGTTTTGTTAAATAAAGGCTTCTCTTTTGTGCTCTTAAGGGCAAATAGCTAAACAATGTGAATGGAAAGATAAACTAGATTGATACACCAGCCGAAATGGCTCTTTACACACCAAGTTAGCTAGAAACCGAGAGACAGCACCGTGGAGATTTTGCTTCCGCAAAGCAAAGGTTACCGAGCTGAGCAGTGGCCAGATGCAATACGCAAGGGTTAGTTAGTCTTCCATAGACACTTTTGGTTAGCTTGGTAGAATTAGCTTTTGTTTTGTTAAATCCCACATTGGAACCAAATCCACATCCAAAAAGCACAGAGTCATCAAGATGAAACTTCTTGGAATGCTAAGTTGAGTTCATGCAGAGTCTTCGCCACCAAATTTCCTCTTCTACACGACCATAGAGAGATATAAACATAAGATAATAGACCTAAAGAGAGAAGAAAACCATTGAACTCTTCACTGTCCAGTAGATGAAGTTTTACCCACCTTGCTAAAGAGGGAAGGCAAGCCTTAATTTTCTCGAGTTCGACAAAGCAACTACTGTACCGCTCCATCCTGAATATCAATAAAACATAGTTGAGTTCCAAAAGAGAGTAAATTGCAATCGAAATTGACAATTGAACCCCGAACCAACCTGTGCTCAGCCTCAATATCTACACCAACAGATGATGGAGCCGACAGTGACGAGTAAATTTGTGACCCATACATTCTTACCAGCTTAAGCAGCAAATCCAGGCAGACACTCAAATGACTAGAGACAGAAAATGGTAATTACAAAACAAAAACAAAAACAAAAAACTATGGATTCATAGTTGATAACCATGTCATTATTTTCTTACCTATCCATGTTGCTCCCTAGAAGAGCTGTCAAAAGGGGAAGAAGAGAGGTACAAGTATCCAGTGTCAAAATCTCAGGTCTCTCGTTTACTATAAGTAGTACATCCGCAATGACCTGTACCAAATGAAATAATGAGTTTGCCTAGTGAAAAATATTACGTGGTGTTTATATCCATGAATTAGAAAGGAAACAAACAGAAGTTGCTTACAGCATTATCAGCCATCTTCTCTATTGAACTTATTGAGTTTTTAATATCATTTCTTTCCCAATATCTACGGACTACCTGCAGATTCGGTGAAACTATTTAGAAGATAAACAAAGTTTATGGAGAATTATGAAGTATTACAGCTAGCATTCTAATTAAGGCAGAAGCAAAAGCAGTATTTATAGTTTGTACTTTCTTTGTGTTACCTGTAACTTAGCCAAACGAGACTGCATAGAGCTGACAAATTGATCGTGCTGCCCCATTATGGCCGCAACTATATCTTCTTCACTAGCAGAAGTAATTCCTTGATCAACTGCCACATGGTTTCCTCTCTGCTTGAACTGTATGATAGGAAATAATGTCATCATTATCTCTGTACGAACACGAGGGATGACTAGATGAGATGTTGGATACTAGTAATTGGGAAGTATCATGTCTACTAACGATACAGGACAAGTTGAACTTGAGTAAAAAAAAAGATTCGACTGTTAACTCTCGCTGTTCATTTTGCCCTACCTCATTCTTCGTTTTTACAGTCCATGTTTTACTGCCCCGAGATCCCAAAGTAAAATTAAAAATTTGAGGGCATTACCATATTGGAAGGGCGAATGCTTGGTGCCATCATACTTCCACCAGAAGAACTCGAAACAGGACCCTCAAAGTTGGAAAATCTTCCTCTTCTTTCCCTATTTAGAACGAGGGAATGCAGTCTTCCTAGTATTTCAAGGCAGATAATGAGAACCTATTCACACACACATGAAAAGAAAACAGAGAAAAAATAAAGACGTCCGGAAAGAGTTACCTCCTTTTCGACTTTCAGTAGGACTTGAGTCTCTATTTGCATTATAGCTAACCAAGTCAGCTGAAATAGAGTTTGTTAGCTTAGAACATAGAACAGCATCCAAAAAACTCAACACAGCTACCTATAATATAGAAAAACCAACTAAAGAACAAGTTGTGTTACCGAAACATATTGTGCTAAAAAGAACATATATACCTAAAAGACTGATTCCTAGATCTCATAATTATATACCCTAATCCTCCACAAACTCAGAAAAGTCTTCTCCACGTTTAAGATGCCACGATAGTTAAACAATATCAAAAGGCATTCATATTTGCTCTAAAACAAACGAAGACTGGAAAGGTACTTAAACATACAGTTTTCGCTGTGATTGCTTGGAGGTGATCTCACCAGTGATCTTGAATTAAACCTTCCAAATCCCCTGTATCTGTTATCTTTATTTGTTCTATCAGCTGTATCCCATGTGCCACCTTCGTCACTAGGATATGTATTTCCATCTTGTAAATTGTTTGGTTCTGTATGCTGAGACTGAGACCTTTCAAGAAGCGAACTGGATGGTAGATCTGGCTCATTTCTGCTGCTCAACAGCCTACGAGAATCAGCCGCCTTTGATTGCAGGGAATATGGCATAGTTCTTCCAATAATGTCAAGTTCTGCTCTGGATTCAGCTGCCTGCTCAATTATTGGGTCAGTTCTGGGGACAATTACAGAAAAATAATCCTCTTTATTGACTACTGGAGAAGTCGCCTTTGGATTAGCTTTTCCAAAATTCCTCTTTGAGGCTGCAGCAGTAGGGACAATTGTAGAAACACCAGAAGCAATTTTTGGAGCACTGGTCAAAGTGACCCTATGAGGAGAGTCTGATATACTTCCAGTGGCTTCAGAAACAGCAGACAAACAAAACAATGCGATATCGTTTAATAAGCAACAAATTATAACAAAAAGCAAAAGGATCCTTTGAAAAAGGAGAACGAAGTAATACATACATGACAAGGTTCTTGACTCTTTTACTGCATCTGAGCTATAAGCAACTGACAACCTTCCGAGAGACTTTGGTTCCTTTACCAAAGGATCTGAACTTTGAGATACAGATGACCTTCCAGTAGACTTTGTTTCTTTTGGCAAAGGATCTGAGTTTTGAGAAACTGATAATCTACCAAGGGACTTTGTTTCCTTCAATAAAGGATCCCCTTTCTGGGAACCAGGCAACTTTCCGAGAATAACCTTTGAGCTGTTATCGTTCAGACCTGCTTGATCTCTGCCTGAGCCAGATGTTTTCTCTGGATTCGAATTTGACTGAGTGGTGCCTCCACTCATAGGCTCTGTGCGCTGAGAATGTCATTAGAAATTGAATGGAGAGCTTAGAGATAACAACTGCGGAACTGGTCAAACTATAACAAAGCATGTACGGAGAGAGAGAAATACCGAGAGGTCTACAACCCACACGCCTACACAATTTTGATTGTATGAGCAACCGAGAAGCTTTCCCTCGTGAACATTCATATCTGACAAGTTTGACCATCCAACATCCACTCCATCATGACATCTTATTGGCTCCCATGAGAAAATCTACAATTTGCATGGAAGTTTGTGAAGACAGGACAGCAAAAATGTATATTAAGATTGGAAGGAGTAATAAGTAAGTGTTGTATCTTGAAAGAGATTTTTTCAGTTAATATATATTTCTAACTGAGACATCCGAAAGAACTTACTTTGAGACTTTCTTGCAATCCACAAAGCACACTCTTTCCGTCTGGATTAAAGGTCAGGCAACGGACCCCAGTAGTCTATGAAATGAGAATATTAAAAAGTTGAATGAAAGATCAAATACTTGTCAACGCATAACTAGACGTAGTACAGACAACACATGATACCTCAGTTCCACCAGAACCAATAAGCTCAAATGTTTCAAGGTCCCAGAATTTTACAGTCTTATCAGCTGAACCTATTACCGTAGGCCAAAAAAAAACATAAATAGTAAGGAAAACGATGCCATAAAAATAAATAACCACTAACGAAATCTCTCTCAAGTCAAATCCTAACGCTAACCATATGAGAAAGCTGTAAAAATGTGAGTTACTAAGAGACGATGGGCAACAATGATCTAATGAAGTCAGGGTTAGTTACACCATGTAATTTTGCTCATAGCAGTCTTAGCTTTAAGAATAAATCGGTTTTCATATCATTGTGATAAAATCTATGTCACCCGAAAATCTGAGAGCTTCAATATTACGAAGTTTCCCTTGTAAAATAGATACAGACCTGTTGCCAGCAGAAATTCATGGGGATGAAAATCTAGACTCTGAATTTGCCCTTCATGACTCTTAAACTCGTGCAAAAGTTTTCCAGCAGTCAAATCCCACACCTGGTGAAAGCAACCCACATATCAGATCCACCGTTAAGAGAGAAAGCAAAAACTGCAGGTAACTTGCTTTTCAAGATAACAAGTACAGTAATCAGTACAAACTCTGAGATGAAACAAAGCGATGATGTAAAAAGAGATAGGAAAGCCAGATAATCTAAGTATCCAAGTTGAGCAGGTAGTATGAGCTTATTTTAGCACTAAGCAAAAGTTTTCCCCTAGGGTAGTATGGTCAGCCGCAGAGAGGTAACATTAAATAATCGCATGATCTCATCCACACATTAAGAGCCTGCTCTGAAATGTTTTATATTTGAAGTATCCTCAATTCCACATAATATAAAAAATTTGAATTCTATCAAGTTGACTGACTCCCCCCAGTTGTCCTGCCCAATACATACTAAGAAAGGGAAAACACAGCTACAAACCTTCACAACATTATCTTGTCCTCCAGATACAACCCAACGACCATCTGGAGTAAATCTGAGTACATTGACCCCTCGAGTGTGACCCTTGTAAGTATGGATGCAGCCCTTCTTTCTTATATCCCATATCTTAAGATTTGTGTCTAGAGAACCAGAAGCAAAAAACTCACCAAAAGGGTGAAAATTCACGGATATGCAATTCGACCTGTGGCCAGTGAGAGTCCTGACAACTACTCATAGATGCATTCAAAATAACATATTCAGTAAATATAGGAGCCGGGTGAGGCTGACTGACAGAGAATGGGAAGAGTATTTTAGATTATCATTAAACTTACCCTTTGCCTCCTCCAGATCCCAAAGTTTGATTGTACCACTAGCAGCTCCTGCTGCTACTAAGCGTTCCGAAGCATCAAATGTTACTGAATCAATCCCACTCGAGTGTCCATACAAGCTCTGACCACAAACACCCACAAGTAGACACTCAGACTCGAACTCAGACAGTAAATCTTTTAAACCGCTATACTACATTATATCTAAAGTGTGCCGCATTTCCACTAAACTAACTCATAATCTACCGGAGGGATTCCGCAAAAGAAAGCAATGGAGGGAGAAGTGTGAACTAACCAGGGTGGCGTTGGGCTTACCAATAGCCCATAGATTAACCTTGTGATCTTCCCCGCCTGTTACGAGAACCCTCGAGGACTTCCTCCCAATCTTAAGACAGTTAACAGCAGCAGAATGTGCCACAAATTCCTCTTTTGAATTCCAAATGTATCACACAAGTCAAGGCTAAACAATACTCTAAAGATAGAGGTCTCTAAATTTAGAGGCAGGCTGATACCGAAAAAGTCATAATTAAGACGCAAACACACAAAAGCTAAAAAGTGCGTACAGATCTCCCGTGAACCAGAGCTCAAAGCAGCAGATCAAGCACGGCACTGGAGTTATTCAATGATTCCCACAAATAAACCCTAAAAAGATGAAATCAGAGAAAATTTTGGTATAAACAAGAAAAAGGATACGGAGCTTGTAGGCGCGCTTGGTGGTCATGGCGGATACTAAACCCTTACATCAGCAAACATTCAAAATTCACCTCGAAAATTCCAGCAAATGCAAAGCACCCTTAAGATCTCCGCTTCTCAACCAAAATTGCAATCTGAAATCTCGAATAGATCAGTAGCAAGAAATTGAGGAAATAATCTCTAGAGAGAGAGAGAGAGAGAGATGAAGAAACTATAGCATACCAGCAAATTGTAAGCTACAACTCTAGCAAAACCCAGAAAGCAAATCTCAGCTCGGAAAATAATATTGATTGGAAAAGAATGCAGATTGAAGGAACAGTATCTTGCAGTAAACGTCGTTGTTGCCTTTACGAAGAAGATAAAAATGGAGTTGTTGGATGAGTTAACATATACTCCTCTAAAATGGCGAAGAGAGATGTGAACTACACACAGACAGACACAACACAAGCAAGCAGAGAGAGAGGAAGGAAGCTGCTTTATTTTTATTTTTTTATTTACCTCTTCTCTATTCAAATTCCAATTTCTTTTTTTTCAAATTTTTTAATTTTTTTTTGACAACGTTACTATTTTAATTTAGAATATCAATTTACTGCCAAAATACTAAGGCCATAGTATTACTTCTCTTGGTAAATATATCATCATCATACCAGTTCAAACGACCAATATTTTCGTTTGATTAAGATAGTTTTGATGTTATAAATTTTGAAAGTTGATCTCTGAAAAAATATTAGAACTATATATATAAGATTAAATTATAAGTTAAAAAAGCATTAAAAACTGAATTATATTCCTTAGTAAATATGGAACAAATTTAGGTTAAATGTCAATTGAACATCCCAATAGTATTTATTTTCTACTTTAATTCAAAAGATATTTTGATAAAATATCCTTAAAATATGATAAGTTTTCTTTTTGAACAGTAAGTTTATCTTAAAGTGATAATTTTGTCTGTATTTGGGAATTTTTAATATTTTAATATTTGTGTTTGTCATATTTGATTGATATTTTAAGAAACTTATACTATATTAAGCAGTATTAGACTTATTAGTTAACCGATTGTGAAATTCCTGTCGGTGCTTTACTGCAATTAGTAGATGATTGTCGGTTAGCAGAGCGATAACCGGTTTACCTTGGTTTAATAATCGTTTACTGGAATGCACATAGAAGATGTTATACACTACCTTTTGTTCATTGCTTGGAATATTTTTATAATTTGCATTGCATTGTTATGTATATACAATACAATAGAATCCTTGACAAAAAACAATACAATAGAGAATCCAACGATGTCGCTGGGGAGGAGCATATAAACCGAACGGAATTGAAGCCAAAATTAAACTGAAGTTTTGTTTATAATTCAACCAATTTTATTTGTTATGGCAAAGAAATAATCCTCTATATATTAGAAAACATTGAATTTTAGTATTTATTAGTATGCTTATTTATTTCTAAGTTTAAGATAGATTTTATTTACAATTACAGCCGAACCTGAACTTCACCAAAAAGAAAAGAAAAAAAATCTGAATATTTCATAAAAAATTCGAGTGATTTCTATTCACTCAAAATAGAAACAACCGTTAAAATTAAAAGAAAAAGAATAACTGAGATGAATGCAATCAGATAATCGAAATGACCAGCTTTAATGGCAAACTTACGGATCTTGTGGGATTTAAACTCACATGTTAATATAGTATAAGGTAGCCATGATTATTTTAAGCATATATAGAAATATTTGCGTTTACAAGAAGAAAAAAGGAAAACACCTAAAGCAAAAGGGTCCGATACAAAGGATTATATGAAAGTACATTTTGAATTAAAACACATGGATAAAATGGTTTAAGGTTAAAAAGTTGAATAGAAAATTCGGAAACACACATAAATTAAGGATTGAGATCAGCCGATGTAGATGTGAATCTTGAGTGCGAGAAGGAAGACGCAGACAAGAGAGAAGTAGAGAAGAGAATGGACGATAACAGAGACAGCACTTGTCTGAAAATTACCAAACTCGACGTATCTTTGTCGTCCCGGCAACTGAAACAGAAGTCCTGGCGTGAGCATTACGAACAGTATCACCGTCACTAGCACCGGTCCCCAATCAGACATTTTCTCTCTTCTCTCTCTCTCTCTCTCTTTCTTGATGATGATGATGATGCTTGCTTAAACGAATACGATATCGTAGAAAAGTGAGAGCGTGATTTTTATAGTCATAGGAGAGAGAGAGAGAGAGAGATTGGAGGAATGTGAAGAAGGTTGGTCGGAGAGTCGATTCCTGAAGTCACTGTTGATTCTCTTTTTCGGAGGGTTTACTTGTGAACCAGGTTTTGATTTTTTTGGGGAATTGTATTGTTCTTTCTCCAAATTAAGCAACTAAGATGAAAAGTGACATCAGTCAGAAACTAGAGATGATGTACAATCATCTCTAATAAATACTTAGATATTTGGTTTTTTTTTTTGTTCTGAGTTGGAAAACAGAGTAAAGTCTCTATCTGAACTGGAAGCTTTCAACCCAGACAAAGAAGACTTGGGCTCAAAACACAAACAGATGGGCCTGAACAAACAACAGTCCATTTGCTCTTCAGGTACATCTCCTCTGCGGCTCTGCGTCACAAAAGCAGAGCTACACGCTCAAGTTAAATATAGAGACCTTACTCTGTTTTCATGAGGTTTAGTCTTTTAGAGTATTCGAAGTTTTAGGTTCCATTTTGAATAGTGATGTATATATATAGTTATTGATACAAAATTGCGGATTAACGGTACCGTTATTGATTTTTTGTTGGGATTCAATCTAATAGTTGAGAACTTTACAAAATAATTAACATGGTCCGAGCTACTACTTACTAGTTACTAGTTAGGAACTTAGGATATTCGATTTGTACCTAACACTTACGTAACACAATAACAACAAAGAAGATATTGTCTTTAACAAAAAAAAACAAAGAAGATATTGTAATATAGAATGATATCCAAAGATTAAGACATCTACTGATTATTTGTTTTTTTGTCAGACACAGACTGATATCTAAATATAAGTCATTGTTTTGACCAAAAATATAAAATAACAAGTCATTGAAAACCCTTGAATGAAATTAAAATTTATAGGCCGACCAAAAAATGGATATATCAATATCATGGCTAAAGACGTACAGCAATCAAAGACCTTCAAAGTCTTTTTTATGAACATAATATAAGTCCATAACAAAGACATATATTATTGACAAGAAAAAGACATATTTTCAAAGAACAATCCAGAAATCATAGTTTTATCGTATACAAATAATGATTTTCTTGTTTAACGTTGACTACTTTTACTTTTAACATCAAGATTACTATAAACAAAAAGAAATTTGTTATTAATTGTATTCATTAGAAGAAATAAAGTGAAATCATACATTTAAGTTATAATTTCTAGAGAGTAAACCCAACGTAGTGTACTAAATATTTCACATCACAACCCTTATAGAACTTTTTCTAAAAACCAGACCCAAGTGTTTGATTTCGATTTTGCTTTTACCAAAAGTATTATTTTATTATTTTATCTCAGCTTCTAGTCTAAGAAACGTGAGCTTCAATTTTATAATTATAAAAAACTTTTCAAATTTGAAGTGTCCAACGTTAACTTTAGTCAGACTATTCCTTAAAATTAACAAAAAAAAATCTAAGCGTAAAAATCAAATTAAACTCTTTTTCAAATGTTTTTAAAACATGTTTTTTCATCATCTAAAAAAATCCAATCATCAAAAAATTTATGTAAGAAAAGAATAAATTAGAATTATATCTTCTCTATATCCGAAACTAGAATTATATATATATCAAGACCTCGGCTTATGTGGACATTAATTTTATTTTTTCTAAGTTACAAAGGGAAGTACAATGTAGATAAGAGTTTGAGGGGCAATATGGTCAACAACAAAATTTGTAGAACACTCCTTTAACTAGTCTTAAGCTTCTACTACAAAGCAGTCAGTGTTCGTTAACTACTTCGCACTTTGTTTTACTTTTATGTTTAGAGAGATTTTGCAGAGATGGCGAGAAGAGAGAAAAGTGAGATGTTGAAGATGTCAATACTTCTCATAATGCTTTTATCAATGGTGATGACGATGGTCGGGTCTTCGAGATCAGTCAAAAAGGCCGTTCACTTTGACGGCGACGATTCTGAGATCTTTCGAAGACACTTGCTCGCTAATGGTCTCGGCGTCACTCCTCCCATGGGGTATGTATAACTCTGTTTCTCTCTTTCTCTGTGATTTAGCTTGTTTCCTTGGTTGATTTTACGATTGATTCCCAAAATCGGAGTTTGTGAAATCGAAAGACAAACACACATTCTACTACAACCACTAGGGAAAGCTTGAACTTAAAGTCTATGTCCTGAAAAAAAATGTGTTCAGACAAAATTAATAATCGATTGATTTTATCTATGTTGTGAAAAGTGTTTTTGTGGTCTTGATGATGTCTGAATGAAGTACGATACAATGGTTTACAGTTGGAATAGCTGGAACCATTTCAACTGCAACATAGATGAGAGAATGATCAAAGAAACTGGTGAATTTTCAATTTTTCCAATCCTGGATTATAATCTTGCATCTGTTGTCTTCTGTCATCTTAACAAATCTTCAATTTTTGATGCTTGTAACAGCTGATGCTTTGGTTTCTACTGGCCTTTCTAAGCTTGGATACAACTATGTTAACATCGGTATGGCTCTAACGCAGAATATAGATCGAAAAAGTCAATTGTATCACTCTAAAGTTGATTGATGTTTCATCAGTGTGATTGCTTAAAGAGTAAAACTTTTCATGAGTTCTTCCATTTCTCAGTACTGTGAAACACATATTGAAATCTTGGTTTGTTTCTCAGATGATTGTTGGGCTGAAATTGCTCGTGACCACAAGGTATAAACACTTCTTTGTGTTTCCTGGTTTCATTTTTTGTTTTGCAGTTTTGCTAGTTTTTATCTTCTTCAAATTCGTTTTCCAGGGAAGTCTGGTGCCAAAGAAGTCAACTTTCCCTTCCGGTATTAAGGCGCTTTCGGATTATGTTCACAGTAAGGGCCTTAAGCTCGGGATTTACTCAGACGCCGGGTAAACTTTTTCATTGCTTTTGTTACTACTAAATCACAGTTTCAGCGGTTAGAGGAATGAATTCTACAATTTTTCTTACACTTAACCTGGTGATTTGAACAAGAATTCACATTGGCCTCATAATTGTTTGGTTTATAGGTATTTCACCTGCAGCAAAACCATGCCAGGTTCTCTAGGCCATGAGGAGCATGATGCCAAGACATTTGCAAAATGGGTATGTTGATGTCGTTCTTGTTTTCTGACATTCTTTTCATCTCTTTAACTGGTCCATGACCTGGTTTTCAGACAGTAAGTAGTAACAATGCTTGGCTCAAAATTTCAGGGAATTGATTACTTGAAGTATGACAATTGCAACAATGATGGCTCTAAACCTACTGTCAGGTATAACTGATGATACCAGTTGGGTTTCAGGCTTAACCACGAGAGTTTTAACATATGGGATTCACATTCATTACCAATAATGGATGATGATACAATTCAGGTATCCAGTGATGACCCGAGCTCTGATGAATTCTGGCCGCCCCATCTTTCACTCCTTGTGTGAATGGTATAAATTAAATCATGTTCCCATGCATCCAAAAAAGAAAAGATTGTGTTGATTCGTCTGTCGAAGAATTCTTAAACTGAGTTCTTATTAGGGGAGATATGCATCCAGCTCTCTGGGGATCTCCAGTAGGAAACAGTTGGAGAACCACTAATGACATCAAAGATAATTGGCTTAGGTAAGAATAAAAGCAAAAATATGGCTAGACGTTTCTTTAAGCTGAAAATTTCTGAGCTTAACAATGCTTTTGCCTTTTACAGTATGATGTCAATAGCAGACATGAATGAAGTATACGCTGAGCATGCAAGACCTGGTGGCTGGAACGGTACTGTTATAATAACAGCAAGAGAAAACTGCTTAGTTTTTGTAAAATTTGTGAAGGATTTGAAGTAAAATTTATGACGAGTGGGTGACTTTTGTTGTTGGTTGCAGACCCGGATATGCTTGAAGTGGGAAATGGAGGGATGACGAAAGATGAGTACATAGTCCATTTCAGCATATGGGCAATCTCAAAGGTAAGCACATTTTCGAAATAGAGCAACTCCATTCGTTCAAAATCTGTGTAGTCTAAAACCAATGCTGTATATATATCACAGGCTCCTCTTCTACTTGGTTGTGACATTAGAAACATGACCAAAGAAACAAAGGAGATTGTCGCAAACAAGGAAGTCATTGCTATTAATCAAGGTACTTAATTAATGTCTAGCCATGATTTGACTCTCCAAAACCATGTTTGAATATATATAAAAAAGAATAGGAAATGTTTTCTGTAGATCCACACGGTGTTCAGGCCAAGAAAGTTAGAATGGAAGGCGATATGGAGGTCAGATTATATCCAAATACTAGACATTTACTATTCCATCATGTTTTCTCTAAATCTAAAGGAACCGATGTTTTGGCAATAATATTGGGAAATGGATTCAGGTTTGGGCAGGACCATTGTCAGGTTACAGAGTGGCTTTGCTTTTACTGAACCGTGGACCATTGCGAGTTTCAGTTACTGCTCTTTGGGATGATATTGAGATCCCTGCAAACAGCATCGTTCAAGCTAGAGATCTATGGGAGGTATACATAGATGCATACAAATTCAAGTATTCAATAACTGTATAAATACATACTCACATAAACCAAACTGCATAAAAAATCAGATATTTTGTCCTCTGATGAATGTGTTTTCTTGTGATATGAGAACAGCACAAGACATTGAAGCAAAAGTTTGTAGGGAACTTGACAGCAACAGTGGATTCTCATGCGTGTAAGTTGTATGTACTCAAACCTGTTGCCTGAAATACATATAGAGATAGTTAGTGTGGCTACGTTGTATCCTCCGATTATTCTGTAATAACAATAAGGGTTCCTCCCAAACTGGGTCTCCAGCTATTCTCCAATAAACTGTTCTACATTTGCTCAAAATGCGAAAGATCTCTATTGAGTTAACCCTAGATTTATGAGTCCCAAAACGAAACACTGTGTCCATATAATGATGAACTCTTTGCTTTTGATTTTGTTGCGTATGAAACACGTCACATAACTTGTGCGTTGGTCCACTTGAGGAAGGAAGTCTCTTTTCATTTCATTTTAATCACTCAAGACTTATGCCGTAAAGTATACTCTTTGACTCTTTCTACTCGTTATACATGTTGACTTGAGAAGCAAGTCTCTTTTCATTTCATTTCAATCACTCAAGACTTATATGCCGTAAAGTATACTCTTTGACTCTTTCTGCTCGTTATACATGTTGATTTGAATTTATATATGTTTGGGTTTTAGATTTTGGACTAGTACTCAAACTTCAAACTTTTAACCTAGCTAGAAACAGGATTTCTTATGTTATTACGACAAAGTCTCAAAAAATACATGTAATCCTATAAAATATAGCACATATTATAATTCATTAAACTTAAGATAATATCAAACATCACACTCGGAAAGCATGCTCAGTTTTTAATAATAAGAAGAGCATACGAATGGCTACTGACATGTGGGACCATAGTTTGGGCTGATAAGAGCAAACATCACACTTCAAGTCGGTCTACGCTTCTAGTGGTATAATTTGTAATAGAATTCTACAATATCAATATAAAACTCATAAATGTGTATTTCTTACAAATGATTCGGTGGTAATTTACTAACCTCCAATGCGATAATGACAATGAAAACCTAACCATTTATTGAAACGCGTGAAGAATTCTAACAACTTAATTGTTTATTCATAACTAAAAGTGGGTCACTCCAAAAATTCTGTTTACGCGAAATTACCTGAAACATAGGAAGTTCACTGTGGTATACTGTATACTGTATACAGTACTGTATTTATTTTTATTTTTATCTACTTTTGTAATTTGTAAAGAAAAGAAGTTTGGATCATCTTTCTGTTAATTCTTTTTTGTTGTTAAGAGTTTTAGTTTCTACCTTTCAGTTCACTATTCATCATCTTTACTAAATACTGTATAGTACATTTTAGAAATTAATGGCTAACGACTAACGGTTTTGTTCTCTACTATTATTAATAACATCAATCCCAAAAAAAGAAAAGAAAAAAAAAAGACATATCACTAATGTATTAAAATGAATTACGAATACGTCTTACACAGTTACAACCTCTTCTTTTTCTCAATCTCTTTAAACTTTTGGCGTCACAACCATATATAATATCCGTGAAGCTACAGAAGTCACAAATCTGAAAATTATATAAAAATTTGAAATAAAAAACTTAGCCCAAAAAAAGAAGAAAGAAAGAAAACTTAGAAGTAAAAAACTCGGAAATGAAAATGACGCACTTGCTATGGAGACAACTAGCTAAGAGAGTCAGTGTGTGTGTATATATATACATACAGAGATCGAATTGATCCCACAGTTCCCACTTAACCATCACATTTATTACAGAACCCATTTTTTATTTTTCTTGAGTCTCTCTCTCTCTCTCTCTCTCACCCCCACAGTCTGTTTATAGCCATTGAAGGAAACAAGAAAAAAGCTTGATCAAGCAATGGTTCTTATTGGTTTCTTCTTAAGAATCATTACGTTCACTCTGACTCTGACTCAGATAGTTGATGGATTTCAGAGTCGAATGTTGATGAATAATGGACTTGCTCTTTCTCCTCAAATGGGGTTCGATCCTCTTCATTTCTTTATATTGATTTCATTTTCTTGGCTGACAAGTTATTTACCTTTTATGATTACTTTCTGATCAGATGGAACAGCTGGAATCATTTTCAGTGTAACATCAATGAAACTCTCATCAAACAAACCGGTGATTACTGACTTGACTATATAGAAAACAAATCTGATGAAAAATTGATTGATTATAAAAATAATACTAATACTCTGAGTTTCTCTGCAGCTGATGCAATGGTTTCAACTGGTCTGTCTGCACTAGGTTACAAGTATATCAACATAGGTAAAAAAAACATTTTGGTGTGCTTACTCTGTTTTTCTTCTCTTTGTTTTCCTAATGATTGTGTTCTGTTTTTCTCTGTTTATAGATGATTGCTGGGGTGAACTCAACAGAGATTCTCAGGTTAAATAAACCCAATAAAAGATAGATTTTGTTTTTACAGAGTGTTTGAGAATCTAAGAACGAAAATGAGATGTGTTCTTGGTTTATTTGATAGGGGAATTTGGTTGCGAAAGCATCGACATTTCCTTTAGGAATCAAAGCTTTATCAGATTATGTTCATAGTAAAGGGCTTAAGCTTGGGATCTACTCTGATGCCGGGTATATAACACAAGACGCTTATGTTATAAAACCCGAATCTTGTTAAGTCATAGTTGATAGTTTGTCTGTTGATCTGTCTTTTTCTCGATTTCTAGAACTCTTACCTGCAGTCAAACCATGCCGGGCTCACTTGGGCATGAAGAACAAGATGCCAAAACATTTGCCTCATGGGTATGCATGTATCTATATATGTTTGTATGTATGTGTGTTATATATGAACTCATTTCCTGATCCTGGAAGCTATATGTTCGTTGCGGTGTATTCCACAGGGGATCGATTACTTAAAGTATGATAACTGCGAAAATACAGGGACAAGTCCAAGAGAAAGATACCCTAAGATGAGCAAAGCTCTGATAAATTCAGGAAGGTCCATATTCTTCTCTTTGTGTGAATGGTAAGAAGATTCACTTATGTTTTAATTCAGACAACTTAGGTCTGGTGATACGAAACAAGAAACTGAGTTGTAAGTACAGGGGACAAGAGGATCCAGCAACTTGGGCAGGAGATATTGGCAACAGTTGGAGAACAACAGGAGATATCCAAGATAATTTTACAAGGTTCCTATTCTTTAATGGCCTTTTTTGGCAGTCTTAGTGAAATAAGAACTTGAAGATGTTTTCTCTTCTTTGTTCTGCTTGTTAGCATGGCATCGATAGCCGATCAGAATGATCGATGGGCATCTTACGCAAAACCAGGATCGTGGAACGGTAAATAGTTTGGTTTAATTAATAAAGATGCGAGTCAGTTTTACAGAAACCCGAGAAAGTAATATTGGTATCTGCGTAAAACTGAAACAGATCCAGACATGCTCGAAGTGGGAAATGGAGGAATGACTAAGGAAGAATACAGGTCGCATTTCAGCATCTGGGCCTTGGCAAAAGTATGAATGTTGTTTTACTAAACAGATTATAAATGTTTCTCTACTTAAACCAATGTTGGATTGGGTTCTCTCTTGCAGGCTCCTCTGTTGATCGGGTGCGATCTTAGATCGATGGACAAAGATACCTTTGAGTTGCTTAGCAACAAAGAGGTGATTGCTGTTAACCAAGGTAAATAAATAAATAAAAGGTCTTAATCATTTCAGAATCTCTGCTCATATGAAATCCAAAAGTGGTAAGAGCTTGACCTGTTTATCTTCAGACAAACTTGGGATCCAGGGAAAGAAAGTCAAGAAAGAGGGTGATCTCGAGGTATTATCTTTCTTATATACGTGTATGCACATGAAGAACACAAAGAATACGAACATATACGGTGCAATGCAGGTATGGGCAGGTCCGCTAAGCAAGAAACGAGTAGCGGTCATTCTATGGAACAGGGGATCATTACCTGCAAACATCACAGCTCGATGGGCATACATTGGCCTTGATTCATCAGCTATTGTTAATGCTCGTGACTTATGGGCGGTAAATTATGATAAACAAAGCATGCATATGAATTTTTGTTTCCTTACTACTCACACCTGAAACCTAATCATGAACCATGCTTATTATGAATGCAGCATTCGACACATTCAAGAGTTAAAAAGCAACTCTCTGCCCTAGTGGAGCCTCATGCCTGCAAAATGTATACTCTTACAAGACGCAAGACATAAGATACTGCTCTACTGCAGCTAAATTAAGGGAAGTAAAAGTGATTTATCCTTAGCAAAATCCTGTCGACACCAGAAGATTGTGCCAAATCATCTTCTAGTCTGGTTTTTGTATTTACTATGATTTTACTATGATGAATATCAGATGCAAGCTTTAGAAATACTCAATCCAAATTACATTGGAATAAGAAGAAATTTGAGTTTTCACAACTCTATATATCATAAGCAACAATTTTAAAAAGAACTGACAAATCCAGATGTTCGCAAAGTTTTCATCTAAAGATTCCATGATAACAAGATACCACAACCAGGCTTATTATTCTATCAACAACAAACACCACATCAGTGAGATCACCGGGGTGTTATACCTGGAGGATATATGAGAAAGGTCAAAGCAGAGATAGTTACCACCAACTTGGAAATGGCAGGTCATTAGATTTCTCAGCCATAAACATGTCGAAATCGTTATGATTGAACATGAGTTTTCCCAGCCAGGAGGCAGCAGATTCTTCATGCCTGTTTATGGTCTCTTGATCTGAGGTCTCTGTCCATACTTTGTCTGGGAGCTTAGAAGATACCACTCCAAAAGGAGGAAGCTGAACTTTTGCCTTTTGAGGAAATGTTTCTGAGAATCACAAGGAAAACTAGTTCAAGACATCAAAAAGCTATAGAGATACACTTGTTATCAAGCAGAAATGCTGATGGGAAATACCTGGAAAGATGGGTGTCAATGAATGGTATGTTAGGAAATAGGCAGGTATAGCCTTCGCGATTGGCACTTTTGGGATTTGATAGACCGGAGACCTATAATATTTTATCATTCAGCCTAGTCGTTATTTCATAAAACGAACAATGTGTCCACTAAATTATTCATGAAGATCTTTAAGCATCATTAACTAGTAGTTCTCAACAACTTATTCAAGAACTATGTAACTTTAAAGAAAAGGGCTAAAGCTAGCTGAGAAGATAATAGAAGAAAGTGACATACATACCAAGATATACAAAACCAACTGTTTTCAGAGAGATCAGAGCTTGTTAGGCTAGCCAATCCACTGTGCTTCTCAGCTAAATTCTCAACCTTCAACAAAAACAGTATTTCCCAATTTAATATATCACTATAGAGAGAGATAACTTAATTCCTCTAAAGACAAATTGTAAGCAATCCAACATCTAAGGTAAATAACATTACCTTAGCAGTAAAAGGAGGCCTATCAGCTAACCTCTCTGTCTCATTGTATTCGAAATAAAGATGACAGTCCTCACCAAAGCTCCTAAACACGAGCAAAAAATAAAAATAAAAATCTTACAATTTCAATTTCTGAAACCCTTGAATCGTTACACAACAAAGCGAAAAGAGGATTCAAAATCGAGAATCGAGAATCTCTGACCTTGAAGAAGATCCATCGCCGAAGGGTTTCTTAGTGAAGATTTGGATCGCGGAGAGGGTAGGAGCATAGTAGTGAAAAATATTCGGCCTTGGGATCTTCAGCGTAACAGGAACGCCGACGGCATAACAGCTCCACTTATGGTAGGCAGACCAAATGTTGCTGAGGACAATGTGAGGCCTTCTCTCTTGTCTTGCTTTGCTTCTTCCTGAAGAAGACGAGCCCAAATCATTCTGCACGGAATTTTTGAAATTAGGGATTGCTATTTTATATACGGATTTAACATTTCCAAATCACCACCCGGGTTATTTTATTCGGATCCGGGTTGGAAAAAGTAATATTTTACAGATTTTATCCCTCTTACAATATTTATATCAAAATCGACCCAAAGTTTTCAATTTCTTCCATCTACCCAATTTTTTTTTTTAATTTCATAAAATTATAACTAAATTCTTATCTAAGTTATTTTGGATAAATAAGAGTTCATTTCGATTTTGCTATTTGTTTTTAATGAAATCTCTATGTAGATTAAATAATATATATTACATTTTTTTTTTAAATGACTCAAAAGGATTTAACGCCACGCGTCAGCCAGTGAAACAGTAGAGATAAGTTTCGGTTTATCATTCAACGTGTTTACCACCACTAATTACTATTATCATTTAGTTTTCTGTTTATCATAAATGACTTTTCAAAACTTTTATACATTGTTTAGATACATGGTTTTCTTCTAAATGATGTAATGATGCTATCTGAAACACGGTATTATCTATTGAAATTGTTCATTTTACAAGAACCTTCATACCAATTCACTAGCCTAAAAGAAGATAAACTTTTTCATAGAATGCGATTAGATGCTTAATCGAGTTTCTAACATAAACAATTTGTCTATAAAGTCATCTAGGATCATTGATTTATAGGTATTGTGCAAAACAAGAAAAAATATATTTTGCAAAACTTTTCCTAAGTATGTGTATATTAGATCATCCATGTTCAAAAAAAAATTGTAATGATTTTGTTTTACGTTATGTTTAAATTTAGTGGTTTTTCATATCAAAAGACGATTTCAAATTCGTCTATCACATGTTTATAAAAAAATGAAAGAAATGGTTACCTGAGTATGAAACTTGACANGCTCAGCGTTATGTTTAAATTTAGTGGTTTTTCATATCAAAAGACGATTTCAAATTCGTCTATCACATGTTTAGAAAAAAATGAAAGAAATGGTTACCTGAGTATGAAACTTGACAAGGACAGTACGAGAGATATGTTTAAGAAAACTTTCGAAACAATATTTGCCTCCCTCACTCATTTTTCTCTTAGTTTTTGTTTAGATAGCGATTTTTGGTTTTTGTTTTGTTTTGCGACATAGATATTTTATTCGCAATCACAGAGTAGGAAAAATAGAGAGGTGAGGGGTATATAGAGAAAAACAGATATGAAACTTTATTGAAGAAGGAAAAAAAATATGAAATATGAAAATAAGGAAAAAGAAAAAAAGAAAAAATAATAAATATATTATTACCAAAAAAGATTATGAATAATTATTATTGGCTACTTATTTTGCTAAACACAAATGGATTTATTAAGGTGATATAATTAATTTAATACTTGCCAAAAAAAAAAGGAAAAACTTAAATACGTACATCATTTTTTTAGTTACCCATAGTTTTTAAAGAAACCACTAACATACCAAACAATAACATATGATAAACAACAGCTATTTTCTGTTTAAATCCATATCTGGTGGTGTTAGTAAAATTGTTTAACTGATTTCCAAAATTAAACCTGTTTACCAAATCTCAAAATTTATATTGGATAACCAAATACCATAGAGGAGTTTAGAGATGAGGAAGAAGAGGATAAAAAATGAGTGTCAAGATAGTCCATGCAAAATATTGACTTTCTTCTTCTTGTTTTCTTGTATTGACTTCTATTTCTATAAATTAGTTCGTTGCCATACTTCAAAAATTCCCGACTCACAAGTCAAGTCACAAGTGCCTTCACCTGTTTTTCCCTTTGATAAAGCATTCACTTGTTCCCTATAATAAAGCTTTGATTAATTTATTTTCTTTTAGCAAAATCCTTAATTATCCCATCCGACTGATTATACTTTTATCCACATAACCAATTAATCAACACACACAAATTAAATGTTCAAACTTGACGTTTTTTTAAGACAGACTTTTAGACTCGAGACGTTTTCCGGCCCCCTTTTCAGTATTAATTACATCCACATTATACTAATATTCATATCGATTGTCTTACTAAGAAAACAAAACACAAAATATTATTATTCCCAAGCATGCTCAACGGTTTCGATTAGTTATTCTTATAAAAAAAGGCTTGTACCGCAAATTTCATAAAATGGTGTTTTTGTTATAAAAGAAAAAATGTTAAAAACTTGACATGTTGTAAACTAACTTGATTTTGTAGTATAATACTATAATCAGCTGGCGAATTATTAAATATAACAGATTAAAATGGATGGGACAGTCCGGGTCGACACTCCTAGAATCAAGCGTTCTCCAAATGACTGATTACTAATTAAGGGAAGTTAATATCGAAGTCGCTATAATATGTGCCAAAGAAAGGAGTCGCTAGAATATATTCTCGTAGAAATCCAAATGATTCTCAGACATTCATGTTCTGTGTGTTTTATGTCTCAGCAGAGTAGCAACCAACTCATCAGTCTTCTACTTCATTTCAGAATACAATCGTATACAGAAAAACGTAAAGCATATGCATATATCAGTATAGGGTCACTTTTTTTAAAAAAGTATCAATTATGTTTAGATGCATTTGCATGTCGTGTAGATTCACATGGGTGACGAATTAATTCAACGGCAGCTATATATATTCTTTATTTCTTTGGTGGGATCCATTTCAAATCATATTTCCTTTTTTTGTGTGTGTTTTTGTTTGCTATATTTCTCAAGATATGGAAAAGATAAAACCTTATCTACTTTTTTCTCATAGGTAAAAACGTTATCTTAACAAGAAAAAGAACGTTATGACATCAGAAAGTCACGATGCCAACTCAGAAAGCTCCAAATCCACGACGGCCCAGGGCCCTTCTCCATAAGTCGGCGTGTAGCTAGTTCTTTTCTCATTTTGTTTTCCTTTTTCACAAAAACGTTAAATATACCATTTAAAGAAAGAAATTAAAAATGGTAAAACATATTTAAGCAAGCTCAAGGGGAAACGTCTAAGAAGATTAGGAGTGTTTTTCACATTAAAGAAATCTAAGATTCTAACCAAATTTATATCTCATTATGATTTTTCATATTTTTGACAATTATGCGTATAGAAACGTCTGTCGTTGATGAAAAGAATATATATATACATATATGTTATAATTACATGTGTAAAATAAAACCAAACAATACAAATTACAAAAATAAAGCATGCCGTCTTGCCAACTTGTAGGTTAAAAAGCATGTCGGAGTCTAACGTGAGGGGCGTGTGATCATGTTCCCACTTTTTTATTTTCCTTGGATCTTCTTTTTCTGGCTCAAAGCAGCCAAACACCCTAATCCCCCAAAAAGATTCAATTTTAGATATATATAAAAGCTTCCTTTCGATCTTTTGCTGAATTGTTGATGACCCATTCATGACTCATCCTACGGTCAAGTCACAAAAGATTCACTATCTTTGCTTTTCATTGCCCTTTAAATACCTTACCCTGCACCAAACCATTTCATCAATCAGCTTCATTTTACAAATCATACAACATCAAGATTCAAGGTCAAGATCAATTACTCAATCCTCAAAAGATGAACATGAGCAAAGTTGAGCAACAAGTCATTAGATTTCCGGCAGGGAAGACAACTCCGATGGATTACTTACCTGATCCGGCTTCAATTAACAAGTTCCGGGTTTCGACTTCTTCCAAGAAATCTGAACAAAGTTAGTATTAGTGTATTACTCTCTTTCTATGTTGAATCCGCATTGCTTTGTCTTCTTTTTTTCCCTGGAAAACTTTAAAGCTAACAGGATTGATTTTTCTTTTGACAGGCGGAAAATCGATTCTTAGAAGGAAGAAAAGCGATGGTTTCACTTTCACCAATGGGTCTAGAGACCAGAGCAAGCTAAGACCAAAGCTAACTGAAACCGTGAAGAGAAAGCTATCTTTGGGTGCTAGGATCCTTCAGGTCGGAGGTTTAGAGAAGATCTATAAGCGGCTCTTCAGAGTCAGCGAAGATGAGAAACTGTTCAAAATGTATCAGTGTTACTTGTCAACAACCGCTGGTCCCATCGCCGGCCTTCTCTTCATCTCATCCAAGAAAATGGCGTTTTGCAGCGAGAGATCAATAAAGGTGGCTTCCCCTCAAGGAGACATGATCCGGGTTCACTACAAAGTGTCAATTCCCTTGAGCAAGATCAAGAGAGTGAACCAGAGTCAGAACACAAAGAAACCATCACAGAAGTACCTGGAAGTAGTCACGGTCGATGGTTTCGACTTCTGGTTCATGGGGTTCTTGAGCTACCAGAAAGCTTTCAATTGCCTTGAGAAGGCTCTTTCTCTGAGCTTTGAAGACAACAAAGAGCAATAAAGCCGCGATTGAGGAGCTTGGAGTTTACAAGAAATATTTCATTTCTTCTTTACATGATTGAAATAGTCCTAGAAAGACAGACAATACTGTACAAACTCTATTTCTTTTTTCTTTTCCATTGTAGACAATATCAGATGCATATATTAAGCGAATCATTTATCTTTGGAAAGCTCAATCAACTCAAAACTCTATAGGGCACAGATGGAGCGAACAGATCATCACTCTTGGCTTCTCCAAGGAATTTCAATTGAGACACAAACAGGTAATANTTCTCCAAGGAATTTCAATTGAGACACAAACAGGTAATAAATGAATTTATAGGAACTAAGAATAGATCAACCGAACTCAATACTCAAGAGTCGAAATTCTTGAGACCAATCTAAATTACAGAGTTGTACCTCCTCTGTTTCTACATGGATATTTGATGTATCAACAACTACGGTACATGGAATTGACGACTCATCACCAACTAGAAGCAAACATGCCTTATATGTTCCGATCCCAGGCGGTAAATTAAGTATTGATGATCTCGGGACTGAGATCCTCCTTTCACTCGGCATATCTTGGGCTCTGACTCGCAAGATAAGCCGATGTGCCCTGCCAAGGAGCTCTGATACGTACCTCATATCTCCCGCCGCAAGAGCTTGGCGTACACGTGTAGAAGACACTTGCCCTCTGTCTTTTGAGTCCCCTGAGTTTCTCCTTCCCGAGTCTTGATTCTTGTCCATCACAGAGTTTATGATATACGCAGTGATACCATATTCCTCGCACAACCTCACTAGCTCAGAGGCATCACCAGAAGCTTTATATCCAAATCGGTAATTTTCACCTGTGAAAAAAGGTTTTCGCAATACATTTTGTGTGTTTTCAACATGAAATGGTACGAGAAAGGAGTGGGTTGAGAACTTTCTAAAGTTCACCTGCCACAACTCCGCAGACTCTGAGCTCCTTTGACAGCTTCTCTACAAACTGTCGTGGGGTAAGATGTCGCACGCTGGCAAATTCTATCTCGTACTCTTCTGGTGCTCTGCTTCCACAATACGAGGCCCATGAGGTAAGCACCCTTTTTCGATCACATTTCGCCACTATTGGAGCCCTGCTTGTACAAATGTATTTGTCAGTAGTCGCCATGGGAGAGAGCAACGAACTTGATCAGCAGAATCATACCTAATGTTTAACTATCTCAAAGAACAGGAATATTATGTTGGTTTATTTGTAAAGTGAAATTTTAACCGAACGACATTAATGCCAAATGGAATAGGAAGGGCATGAATACTACAGGTGGGGACATTTACCTAGGTTCCCAACCAAGTACCTCGGCCATTCCAACGAAAGATAATAGATAAGGAGTTCCAATTCTTGAAGCTTGAATCGTAAGCTCTCGATGGCCGATATGCAGGGCATCAAACTTCCCCAGAGCAACAACGCCTCCTGTAACATTGAAGACATTAGATGATCATGATTCATGTAAAAGGGAACATGAAATCATCTATAAGAGATCTGCAAGTGTGCACATCAAAGAAAGGCATTGCAAAACCATCAGAGAACTTGAGAGCATTATCATCATATGCTAGCATATACAAATCCCCATCAAAGTGTTGTGGCATTTCTAGAATGAAATTGGAATTGAGGGAGTTAAAAATGAGAATGCAAGAAACAAGCAACCTAATTACCTGAAACTGGGGATAACCCTTCAACTGGAAGCTCAGGATCATCTTCTCGTTGGCTTCAGATGAAGAAAGCAAAAACCCGAATTTTACATCAGTCAGACGATTTCGAAAAAGTTTTTATCTTTCGAATCCAGAAACATAAATCTCAACAATTTACACTTGAAATCAGAGATACCAAAGCCAAGAGAGGAACAAGAAAAAAAAACCTGAAACAATTGTGAAGAATAGGGATTTCTCCGGGAGTTCTGCAATGCGACCCAGATGAAGAAAACATCCGCTGATGCAATTTATAGCTGAATTGACTGTTCGCCATAGCCTGACAAGGCCTGAGAAAGAATGAAGTGAGCTGCACAATCTTAGCGCCACAAAACCCTAATCCTAAACCAATCGAAGTATGATGATGGTGGTGGTCGGAAAAATGCTGCAAGACACGTGAGCCTCCGCACAACATGGTTATGTCCGTGATTACAGATCGGACAAGTCACTTTTAAAAACAGTGGTCATATTTTATATTCAGAAGTCATATACCTCTGCCTCCGCCAGAGTGTTTCCGGTATTCCAATTTATTCCTCCACTAAAATTTCCAAGTACTGTACTCAGCAAAAAAGATTATTAAATATGACATTTCTGAACTTTCACTCTGGTAAACCAAAATATGATCACCATTGACAAGAGCATTATCTGAAACATGAGTAACGTCTGTTACGTAATTCTTTTCTGTAAAAAAAGTAATACTACCATTCTCATAAATGTTCATAATTGATCTAAGGTTCAGTTTACAAAGGGAACACCAGAAGGAACTTTCTGCGCATACTCCACATACTGTCTCCCAAAAAACTGCTTCAAGTAATGCTCCTCATAAGGTATTCTCTCTGCAAAGAACCGCCACACCACAACCGCAAACGCAATCGCTGAAACGGGATTGCACAGCATCACCTGTGTTCCGACAGACCAAACGAGAAACCCGGAGTAACTTGGATGCCTCATGATTTGATACACTCCTTCTGTCACAAGCCTATGATGGTCCTCCTTGCGAATCTTAATAAGGTGTGTGAACGATCTACCTGCTGTGATTATCGCAGTTTTGCGGATAATTTCCCCAAGTACGATCATTATAAGACCCAAATTGCTGATCCACCAGTGTTGTTTCAGCCCCGGGAACAGAACAATCTCGGCAAAGTACTCGAGAACCGAGAATAGCATTGCTAAAGCATAATGTTTGGTGATTAAGAGTGAGCTTAAAGTCACTCTCGATGCTCCGTGAATGGCTACGGCAAGAATGTATTCTGATGTGTGGAAGAAGACTATCGCCACGAACATTTGTGTTAACTGTCTGAATCCGGTGTCACTAAAGATCTCTGTCATTGATTCTATATAAGATTTAACTCAGACCTGAAAACACACGAGTAACAGACCCAATAATATGTTATTCAAGTTCGATAACAGACCCGAGAAGATTCAAAAACATCATAAGCCAAAGATGGGAACAATAAGCATTTAATTTAAATCCAATCCCAAACTCTCACTTCACCAATTAAACCCAAATCTCAGGAACTCTAATCTCAATCTATGTAACAGATCAACCTTACTGTTATTGATTAGCTCAATTCTATATAGAAGCTTCTGTGACATCAGCCTCATGATCATACCGAATTTTGTGTATAAGGTTCTTCTAACACTAAAATCTTCTTAATCAATCAATTGATTAATGAATAACATGCTTTCAAAACACAGCTTTTACATGAAATTGAACATCTTACTCAATGATTTATAATTAGAACCCCAAATTTCTTCACTCATGTTTTTTCTTCCTCATTTTCTGGAAATCAACTGTCAAAAACTGAGAAACGAAGAATTGAACAGAAACCGTAAATAGCCACGAAGATCTGAGACATACCCACTTAAAATTGACGGCTGCTGCGAGGGAAAATGAGAGAAAGTCTGGAAATTTCCCCGAGGCTGACAGAGAGAATCGCGTGGACTTTGAAGGAGAGAAGCAAAGTTTACACCTTTACCCTTTATTCTTTACTTGCGATAATCAAGAAATTACTTTTCTAAACACAGAGATCTCATCAGCTCAATCTGATTTTCCAACTCTAGTTTGAATCATGGAGCTTCCGGTAAAAATCGATGAGAAGAAACGTTGCAAAAACTCCAATTTGTCAAGAACCAGACTCTTTTAGGGTTACATGTTCGAGACGGTTTGATCCGACTTCACCGGTTCATCGTGGTTTTTCGTGATAAATCGGTTTGTTCCGGTTCAAAAGATGGTTACGGCTCCGACATACTTGTGGTTTTGTGGAGACTGGAGACAGAACTGGGGATGTGTTCTAAAAAAAGTGTCGTATGGGAGACTAAACTAACTGGATCTTGTTACCGAGCTTCCTAAATTTTCCCTGCAAAGCTTATCGCTCCTCCCCTAATTTCTCTTTATAATCGTTTACGCCCAAAACCCACTTTCATTGATCTTTGGATCATTTTACCTTCGGCGTCCGTTCATGTCACTGTCCTTTAATGAATTCAATTTTATGAAAATCTTTTAACGTGAGTCGCTAAACAAAAAAAAAAAGTCAAGAAACCTATAAAACCAATTAATCATAAGTATCATTTTTGTTGTCATTTCTTTGTCTATACTAATGAATTAAAAAACGGGACCAAAATCATCCAGTCAGGCCTGCTAAACCGCGAAGAAAGGCTTGATGTTCGGTCTAAAACATTCCAATTGGTTTCTTTCGTGACATTTTCCAAAATAATTATTTCCTTTCAAAAGATGCAGTGATCAATTTTCAAATCCATCAAAGCATATACAACGGTAAAGAAGTTTTTACCAAAAAGAGAGCAAGCACAAAGCCACAAAGGCGACACAGTACCACTTCACAATAACTCAAACATATACACATTATTGTTTTCATGTGATCAATTCTCATTCATTTCGTGTGGGCTCAAGTCCATTGACGAACCGTAAAAGAATTCTCTCACAAATCGGACAGTAGAAAATTTAGGATCAGCAGAAACTCGTATGTAAGTTTTGTGCGTGACAATTATCGGTAAATTTTATCAAAAATTCGGCGATGCTAAATGTAAAAATAAAATAAAAACTAATGGCAGTGCTCTTTACTTAGACGACGTCTCTGTTTCGGCACAAAAAACAGAGCTTTTTATGGCGTTTTTTAGTACAACAATCAATCAATTCTATCGATCTCTCTATCACTCTCCGAAACAAATTGTGAGACCAAATATTCTTAAACCCTAAAACCCTACAAAACAAGCAATAAGCTTAAATTAACTAAACAAGAGCAAAGATAAAAACACAAATCAAGAACTCTCTAAGCACTTTCGATGACATAAAACATAGGAATTTTTCTATACATTACCAAAAAGACAAGACCTTTTCTCAACGTGGGTCATGGTCGTCTTCCCTCCGACCCGACCCGTTAGCCCCACCAGATAAAGAAGCAAGCAAATTGAGATGATGACCCGGAAGATAGTTTCCCACTCTAGCTGCTGAAGCCTCACCCATTGCAGCGGCAGAAGCTTGCTGTTGTTGCTGGTGGCGGACAAAGAGTGTAGCTGGTTGCTGCTGCTGCGGCGCAAAAACCATCTCCGGTGGAGCTCCGGCTGCAAAGCTCCAGACTTGTCCGAAATCCGGCCTCGCCGGAACAGCCCAAAACCCACCAGAACCAGCACCATTCATCAACGAAGTCCCCATTGTGTGTCCCACTGTTAATCCTCCTCCGACACCACCGCCGCCGCCGGATTCTCCTTCCTCCGCTCTCACAACGCGCTTTCCGAGTGTGAAGGGAGAAGAAGTAGAGAGAGAAGCGGTGGAGAAACTAGCCGGAGTGGTGCCAGTTCCAGTGGCGGCTATGATAGAAGGCTCGGCTTGACGGAGGAGCCACTCAATGGTTTGACCGTCGGATTTGTGACCTAACTCTCTGGTCAATTGGAAAACTCGAGCAGCGCAAATGATTGGCATACGAATCCTTCTTCCTCTGCCGTCGACTTTGCTGTGTCGATCCTTAGAGGGTGGTTTCTTAACGGCGTTAAGGGGTCCTTTGTTTGACGTCGTCTGCTCGATTATGACGCCGTTAGTCACTGCTCCGTCGTTGTTCGCCATGGAAATAAGGGTTTCGTTAAGTCTCTCTCGAGAAGAAGAAAAATATGAAGGAGAAGGAGAATGAAGGTGATGATTTGAGAGAAGCAGGGAAAGGGGTAGCTGGTGGAGACAGGAAGGAGTGCACATGGCTGGTGGGTCCCGCACAGCTCACTTGTGCTAGTTTTTTTTTTATTTTGAGCATTTTTGTTCCGACGCGTTTGAAGCTCACGCGCTTGACTCCGGTGTTGACTGTAGCGTAATTGGGACCACGGTCCGGCAGGAGAATTTAAGTCTTTAGGTTTAGTAGTTGGGTCCCCATTCTATTTNTCTCTCGAGAAGAAGAAAAATATGAAGGAGAAGGAGAATGAAGGTGATGATTTGAGAGAAGCAGGGAAAGGGGTAGCTGGTGGAGACAGGAAGGAGTGCACATGGCTGGTGGGTCCCGCACAGCTCACTTGTGCTAGTTTTTTTTTTATTTTGAGCATTTTTGTTCCGACGCGTTTGAAGCTCACGCGCTTGACTCCGGTGTTGACTGTAGCGTAATTGGGACCACGGTCCGGCAGGAGAATTTAAGTCTTTAGGTTTAGTAGTTGGGTCCCCATTCTATTTGTGTTGCTGAATCCACAGCCCAATCTTAATTACGCCAGCTTAAAAGAAAAATTGATATCGGTAAAATAATACTAGAGTTGCAAGACAACAATAACTAAGGATAATATTATGAAACATGTTTGTGACTGATCACTACTACTATAGGCTATACTTCTTATTGTTAATTTCTATGGATGAAATTATTTAACAACAGATATGATAGGTGATGATTCAAATGAGTTAAAAAAATATATACAAAAATAATGATGTACAAATAAAGTTAAAGTACCATTTTGACTACCGCTAATTGTATCGNTGTGTTGCTGAATCCACAGCCCAATCTTAATTACGCCAGCTTAAAAGAAAAATTGATATCGGTAAAATAATACTAGAGTTGCAAGACAACAATAACTAAGGATAATATTATGAAACATGTTTGTGACTGATCACTACTACTATAGGCTATACTTCTTATTGTTAATTTCTATGGATGAAATTATTTAACAACAGATATGATAGGTGATGATTCAAATGAGTTAAAAAAAAATATACAAAAATAATGATGTACAAATAAAGTTAAAGTACCATTTTGACTACCGCTAATTGTATCGCTTTTACGATTTGTTATTGTACTGACAATATACTTTAACCGCACCGATCAAAGTTTGCTAGTTACTCCCTACTTTATAACTAGACGCATGATTTAAATTCACTTTAAAGGACGTGAGAAATTAGATTGCAGTTAANTTTAAAGGACGTGAGAAATTAGATTGCAGTTAAGACAAAAGCTGTTTCCAGTTTCTAGGATAGTTGAAAAAGATAGTCGTCGAGGGAGTCAGATGTGGAATTAGAGACAATCAATGAGGTAATTGATTGGTGAGTAGACTTTACACCAACACTGATTACGATTTTTTATTTTTAGTTTAAATTATTACTGTAGTAATTAATTTCGCATCTAATAATCTGTGCTTCTAATAAAATGACAATTACGCGCTTTATGACACTGGTACTATCTGAGTATATTCCAACCACTGCGATCCCACACATAATGTNACTATCTGAGTATATTCCAACCACTGCGATCCCACACATAATGTGCGTTCGTGTGTGTAATTTGTATAATCATAATTCGTATTACCATTAAGCAACAATATAATAATCATTCCATTTGGAGCGTGACATAATAAAAGTAGTC
>OVAQ01000103.1:0-53586 GCA_900406345.1 Erysimum cheiri
TGTTTTATGAATTACTTATTTATATTATTAAACTATTACTATTACTAAGAAACATTTTCTACCAATAATTAACTCCTAACACCTTGTTTCTAAACTTAAACTCTTATATTATTTTATTAATAAATTTTCACTAACACACACCCACCCACATGCACCACTGTGGATGTTCTTAATAGACCCAATAATTAAGTTACAGGCTGTTTCGATCTACTTTAAAATAAAAGAAAAGAAAATGTCTTTGTTTATTTAGTAGGTGGAGGGGAACTACGTACTATATCAACGTTAATAAAAGTCAACAAAACCAAACCTAAGCAAGAGTTTCTCCATAACCATTGGCATTTAAATTTTTCTTTTTTACACGTATGACGTAACACGTCTATATCTCTATTTGTTGTGGGTAATTTTGTGCACTCATCTGTCGAACAACAAGTTAACAACACATGGACGACAGCTCAACACATGGCTGAGACAGAGCCCTCAATCTTCATGAGAGTTCTGAGACGGAATTCAAAAACACGCCGAGTCATTACGAGAGTAGTGCTTGAGTACTCCTACGACACTCAAGTTGTATGACAACTCTCAAATGTTTAAAGTATAACCATAGAATAAACAACGACCCTAATATTTTATGCAGTTGTAGAAGAAAAAACAATGACTCCAAGGTCTCCAAGACTACATATATGATTAAATCTATAACTAATTTATTCTCCAAGATCTGTCTCCAGACTGTCCATATCTCAAGACTCAAACAAAAAAAGAAAAAAAAAGTCTTTGTTTATTCTATTCGGTCCCGTTCACTTCACGAGTCACGACCATTGACTTTCAGGAAAGTGGGCTGGGCTTCAAGATGGTTCTTTAAATAGCCTATTTACACAAATTAACCTTTTTAATGAAATTTCAAAATTGGATAGTAATTGCTCGAATTTAAATCCAATAAAAACTGCAAGAGTACGGTGACATGCACGATAAAATATCTGGAGTCGAATCTATAAAAACTGAATGGTTATACCAAGAACTTTTGAAAGTAGTTTAAAGCCAAAAGTAAAAACTGGTGTTGGAAAAAAAAAAAAACTGGTTTTGATTTTTCAGATTGTAAAAAGAACGAACTAGTAGTAGACGAAGCAAAGATTTCTAAAGCAATTAGAATCATGAAGCATAACAAAAAGAAATAAGAAACAAAAAAGTTTCTGGCATTTTTCTTATAGATAACCACATCTTAATAAAAATTTGAACAATAATATCAAAAAGACACATATCATTCGAAACCAAAAAAATAAAAAAATCGACGTATTGATTCGTCGAACTGACAGATTAACCCATATAACTAGGCAACCAGCCTAATAGATGGGACTAAATCCGAACGACCAAGTAGCTAGTTTGGTCCATTTCTTTAGAGCAAAACAAATATAATGATATTCATTTACCCATGAAGAACATTGACAAGACATTAGACATGGTCCCCTCTTTTTCTTAACTCTTTACGAGTTTGGTTTACGAAAATAATGCAATTAGTTTACTTTTGAAGTACTTTATTGAAAATCTAATTAATTTTGTAATTTGAGAAAGAAGATAAGGAGGCTCCCCCATGTTCACGGCTTCATTCCCCCTGGCACTGCCCGTTATGCATAGGTTTTCGTAAACATTGATTATTCCTATTTTTCTGCTTATGCTTGTGTTTGTAAATGACTAACTTTCTGGTGCTGATAAAAAATATTAACATTTTTTTCTTGAGTCTTTTTGGTTCGAACAAGTTTTTGAAAGCACATTGTAATCCATTGCCTAGGACCTTACGATTAGCCCAACCCGACCCAAGAACTTCAAAATTTTCATGTGTTTTTCAAACTTTCACAAACTTGTGGAAACTTCTATGTGTTTTTGTGTTTCGGATTCATCATTCTTCATTGTCAATAACCAAATCATCTTTATATATTTAAACTCTAAATCTTGAAATGTAAACTCTAATCCGAAAATCCTCAAACCAAATACTAAATTTAATAGATGTAGATCAAAATCTGTATTTATAATCTATTTATATATGTTAATCTCAATCCTATGATGTAAGTATCAATTTTTTTTTTTTTTTGACAGCTGTAAGTATCGATTATTTTCGAAAAATATTTCACCACAATTGATGGAATTTTAAATAATTATTCACCAACAAATAATTTCAAAATGGAAAAGAAGTAACTCTCACGGGCCAGCATAATTCTCGGTACGGAATTCTGAAGAGTGACTGTGAGAGGCATGATTAGCTCTGTAAACGTTTATTAAGTAATAAGCTAAGATAATAATTAATAATAATACTTATTATAAGATAAACTCATATTCATATATATAATGAAAAAGGTCGTTCGAGCCGCGCCTATGGAGCGTACAATTTTGTCTTTGAAAAAAAAAAGTCGAAGCCACCAAACCAAAAAAAGAAAGAATAATAGAATTTTGAAAACAAGAAGAAACCAAGCCACATGCCTTGAACCAAAGTTACCGTTGTCTTATTATTATTACACACACAAAACTTATTAGAAGTAAATCGTTTCCTTCATGATCCAACGGTTATATTCTCATCCTAGCCGTTCTTTATTAAAATTAAAAAGAAATATTAAAAAACTTACTCTTTTGCTTATTTCATCCCCTTCTTCAGATTCGACTGTATCAGACTTTAGATTCTCTTCGTTTAATGCTCTTCTTCTACTCTCTTTGTGTGTTTCTCTTGGAATAGTTGAAAAAAATGGTGAATTCATGCGAGAACAAAATCTTCGTTAAATCCACTACAAGGACGATTCTTCTAGGTACGTAGTAGAATTTGTCTTGTATGGGAATTCTAGGTAGGTGTTTAACGTAACAATGGAGAATTCTGACAAATGTGTGTTGGTGTTCTTTTTCTGTTTTGTTTAGATGAAACAAGAAGTAGAAAATTCGGACAAGAGATGAAGAAAGAGATCAGGAGAAGAGTGTTGGGTGTGATTAATCAGAATGTAGTTGGTGCAAGAGCTTATCCTAATTGTGTTGTCAACAAGAGAGGAAGCTTATTATCCAAGTAAATTTAACTTAATCTCTGATCTCACAAGTTAGTGTCTTTGAATGTGTTTTTCAATTTGATTGAAACTTTAATTTCGTTTTTGATTTGAAAAAAAAAACAGAAAGATCTGAGATTGTTTTGACTATGCAGATCTGGAGTTGATGAGGAGACGAATAAGAAGCTGAAGCCATCAGTTTCAAGTGCAAACGATTTTAGTGAATGTATATTCGTTCATGAAGAGGAACCTACATTGGACCAACCTATGCCAATGTCGCTAGAGAAGCCATACACAACCATTAGTGAAGCTGATCCAATGGTAAACAAGAACTCTCAAAATGCTAAGTTTGTAGATTAATTCAATGCATATATCAGTGTTATTTATATGAAATTTTAAATTGGATAGGAGGAAATTGAGATGGAGGATGTAATAGTGGAAGAACCGATTTTGGATATCGATGTCACAGATGCTAAGAACTCACTTGCAGCTGTTGAATATGTCCAAGATCTGTATGCATTCTACCGTAAAATGGAGGTAAAATTATGGTGTACTTTATCTGTTTTTGAAGCAATAAGTGGCTTGAGAGCTTGCGTAAGACGGTTCTTGATTTGAATTTGCAGAGCTTTAGTTGTGTTCCAGTAGATTATATGATGCACCAAATCGATTTAAACGAGAAGATGAGAGCAATACTAATCGACTGGTTAATCGAGGTATATCCACAACATTCCAGTCTTTTCTACATTGTACTGTGGAGTTTGATAGAGGCTAAAGATGCTTAAGTACATTTTCAGGTACATGACAAGTTTGATCTGATGAACGAGACACTGTTTCTGACAGTGAATCTGATAGATAGATTCTTGTCCAAGCAAGCTGTTATGAGAAAGAAGCTTCAGCTTGTAGGTTTAGTGGCTTTGCTTTTAGCTTGCAAGTATGAAGAGGTTTCGGTTCCTGTGGTTGAAGATTTAGTACTCATTTCAGACAAAGCTTATACGAGAGAAGATGTTCTAGAGATGGTAAATGCTGGCTTCTTTACATAGAAGAAAGAAATCTTGTCTCATATAATATGTTGAGACATTCTCTGATTGAGTGATTCATTTACAGGAGAAAACAATGTTGAGCACTCTGCAATTCAATGTCTCGTTGCCGACACAATACCCTTTCTTGAAAAGATTCCTTAAGGCAGCTCAAGCAGACAAGAAGGTAAGTTAAACACAATGGCTCATGAATCATTTCATTTGACTAGAATTTAGAATTTAGAGAGGAACTAACTGTGAGAAACTGAAACAAAACAGTGTGAGATATTGGCATCGTTCTTGATAGAGCTTGCCCTTGTGGAGTACGAGATGCTTCAGTTTCCACCATCATTACTAGCTGCCACATCTGTGCACACTGCTCAATGTACACTTGATGGTTTCAGGCGATGGAACAGTACATTTGAATTCCATTGTCATTACTCTGAAGATCAGCTCATGTAAGTCTTTCTCCCTCTCTCCATCTCATCCAAAGACTGATTCTTCTATCAATTAACTGATCTTTTAATTGTACTCGCGGTTTTCGCAGGGAATGTTCACGGAAGCTAGTGAGTCTTCATCAGAGGGCAGCGACAGGTAACTTGACAGGAGTATATAGGAAGTACAACACATCCAAATTTGAATACATAGCAAAGTATGAAGCTGCACACTTTCTTGTGTCTGAGTCTCATCATCCTTGAATCAAAAGAACAATAAGTAGCAAATTTGTACAGTTGCTGACATAATTCGTCATTCACTCTGTAGCAAAAATAACCAAAAAAAAAAAAAAAAGCCACAAGTTCAATTTTTCTGAAATTTGATTCTGATCTCTCCTTTTTTTACTTCTATTGTAACTCTCTCTTCAGTCTTCACTTCACTTCTCAGCTTTAAACTCCATAATGGATGATAAATGATTAAATCATTCTTTTCACTTCAGATACTCTTTCTACTGAACAATTAAAAAAAAAACAATGCAGCTTTTATTGTTCATAAAAAAACAAAACTTTACATGAATTTGTGAAGCTTTGTTGGTTTGTGTATCAGTGTATCACTATATGTTTCCTGTAGGTAGCTCAAATACAAAATACATTTCAAAATCAATGTGTATTAAATGTATTTTGTATTTTAGAGCAACCTACAAAAACAGCGTCGTTTTCGATATTTTAACTTTGACCTGTTTGAGATCTCTCCCACCAACTCTCTTCACACTTCACTATACACTTTTCAGATATTCATTTGTTTTTTTCTTTAATGTCTTTTGGGAGAAAAACCAAAAAAAGCTTTAAGATTCCTCAAGATCGATGATAATGGCGGCGACGACGAACTCATTCCTCATCGGAAACCAAACCCAAATCCCTTCCTTGAAACCCAAATCAATTTCTCAATCCTTTCTTCACTTAACCAAACCTAACACCATCAACCTCACCACGAGAACCAAATCCGTTTCAATCCGATGCGCTTCAACCACCGTCGTCGGATCCGAGCAACGAGTCTTCAATTTCGCCGCCGGTCCAGCCGCATTACCGGAAAACGTCCTGCTAAAAGCTCAATCAGATCTCTATAACTGGCGTGGATCTGGTATGAGTGTCATGGAGATGAGTCACCGTGGTAAAGAGTTTCTCTCAATCATACAAAAAGCCGAATGTGATCTCCGTCAGCTTCTCGAGATTCCGTCGGAATATTCCGTTTTGTTCTTACAAGGCGGTGCCACTACTCAATTCGCTGCTTTACCTCTCAATCTCTGCAAATCTGTTGATTCCGTTGATTACATTGTTACTGGATCTTGGGGAGATAAAGCTTTTAAAGAAGCTCAGAAATATTGTAATCCTAAAGTGATTTGGTCTGGTAAATCTGAGAAATACACTAAAGTTCCATCTTTTGATGGATTGGAGCAGAGTACGCACGCCAAGTATTTGCATATATGCGCCAATGAGACTATTCATGGAGTTGAATTTAAAGATTATCCTCTTGTTAAAAACCCTGATGGTGTCCTTATTGCTGATATGTCTTCCAATTTCTGTTCCAAGCCAGTGGATGTATCGAAGTTCGGTGTGATTTACGCTGGTGCGCAGAAGAATGTTGGTCCTTCTGGTGTTACTATTGTGATAATTCGAAAGGATTTGATTGGAAATGCTAGAGATATCACTCCTGTGATGCTTGATTACAAGATTCATGATGAGAACAGCTCGTTGTACAACACGCCTCCGTGTTTCGGGATTTACATGTGTGGTCTTGTGTTTGATGATCTGTTGGAGCAAGGTGGTTTGAAAGAAGTGGAGAAGAAGAACCAGAGGAAAGCTGAGTTGTTGTACAACGCCATTGATGAGAGCAGAGGGTTTTTCAGGTGTCCTGTTGAGAAATCTGTGAGGTCTTTGATGAATGTTCCTTTCACATTGGAGAAATCGGAATTGGAAGCTGAGTTTATCAAGGAAGCTGCTAAGGAGAAGATGGTGCAGCTCAAGGGACATAGATCAGTGGGAGGTATGAGAGCTTCTATTTACAATGCAATGCCTTTGGCCGGTGTCGAAAAGCTTGTTGCTTTCATGAAAGAGTTTCAGGCAAGGCATGCTTGATTATTTTTGCGTTCTGGTCATCTTGTTGTGTATTAAGCTTTGAAGCTTATGATTTTTGAGTTTTTGTTTCTTCTTCCTGTACTTGGATTCCAATTGTCTGCGGAATTTTTTCAGTAATAATCTTTTGAGGTGATAGATTTCATTTTCAAGCAAGAATCATCTACACTTTTATGTTTGTCTGACACTCTGAGTTGAGACTGAATAAGATGAACTTAAAACTTCCAGCGATCAAAATCTTTTGTTAAACAACTTATTGAGGAAATGCTGAGATTAGCTTATGATGATAAGCAATTGCATACAAGGATCTCATGCTGTGCAGTTAGTAGTGTGTCCTTTGTCTGTATCTCCTGCTGAAACTGATGGTCCTGTTTTAAAGAAGCGTAAAATAGGTCATTCAGGTTCAAATCCCAACTTAAACTGTAATATCAAATTCATTATATCAGAGTTCATTGCGAGTGTGTAAGTTACCATTAGATTGTGCCCCTTTGTAACCATCAGCTACATGTCGAAAGAACTCTTTAGTAGCATCTGCATATTCATTCAAGAACAGTCACTACTAAACCCGAGCGAGACAGATATACAGAGCCAGAAGTAAACAAGAATCTGCAAACTCACCGTGTTTCATTGCCAGAGATGGGTCTTCCTCATCATCAATGACCCTGATCAGTTTCGCAGGATTTCCAGCCACCACGCTTCAAATATACAAGGAGGATGTCCAAAGTTACTAAACAAACATTCAGAGATTTTCAAAAAGAAGCAAGTCATGAAGATGCATTTTCTTTTTTATACCTATGCGGAGGAACGTCCTTTAACACAAGTGAACCTGCAGCAACCATTGCTCCAGCACCTATGCTTATGTTGCCAAGTATGGTCACACAAGCTCCTAGCACTGCACCTTCACCTATTTTTGGGTGACGATCGCCGGTTTGCTTTCCGGTTCCTCCTAAAGTCACACCCTGTGACATTGAAGTAGCCTTGCTAAAACTGAAAAATCATGATCTCGGTATTGAATTTCTGTGCAATGGTTTGGAGAAGAGATGGCTTACATGTAAGATCGAGACATAGTTGCCTATTACAGCGGTCTCACCTATGACCACTCCAGTTCCATGATCTAACAATATTCCCTCCCCAATTCTTGCCGCTATGTAAAAAAGAGAAGTCAAGCAATATGTATAACCAGCAACCAATTCACCGGTAAACCTGATCAACTAATGCACCAGAGAGGGGAAATTCAGAATGTTCAACAGATTAGAGGGAGATATGAAGCTCAAAAATTACCTGGATGTATGTCGATTCCAAAAACCTGAGAGAAACCACAGCATAGATCAGACATGGAGCTGAAAAATGCAACTTGAGACTCTAGATTCAGTAACCAAAACCATAAGACAATGATTGCCAAAACTACCTCGCTTATTCGGCTTTGCAATGCAAGAGCTAATAGTTTCCGCCCTTCATTCCACAGTTTATGCGCAACTCTATATGCTTGCAACGCATGATACCCCTGTAGAACAAAAAAGTATTGGCGAGATGCGTGTGGAAAAACCTCCTCAGCAGTCACGTATTTTGTGTAAGAGATGTTCTGTCTCTAAAATTTCAATCAAAGACTTTACCTTCAGATGTAAAATAGCAGAACTATACGATATTAGAGAAGCAGGATCCCGGTCTTTAAATGCCTACAATCATTGAGGCACATAAGAACACAGCCTCAAACAAACAAACAAAGATCATATATTTCACAGGTAATTGTAGATGAGTATTGTACCTGAATGTCAAGGCGAATCGAACTCTGAATACCTTTGTCATGCATCATAACACCATAAAATATATCCAAGAGTTGAGTCGCCAACAAGGTTGGGTTTTGGAGACGGTTGGCCAGAATAAACCCCAAAGCTTGCTCTAAACAGTCATGTGCCAAGATACCAGCATACAAGAAGCTACTCAAAATAGGCTCTTTCTCTGCCTGTAACCACAACACAAAAGATTCAACATTGTCAGATTCAACAATTCACAAACTATATAGACCATAGAACACTAACACTATACTCAAACTTTCTTGCTTTCAATGAAACAACTTTCAAACTGAAACATCAAGAGAATCTCAGATATTTTGTTTACTAAATTATTGAAAGAAGTTCATTAGTGATGATCGATGATCAATGCAAAGATCCAATCTTGAGAGAAACAAGACTGACCAATTATAAACCCTAATGAATACAAGTTACTACTATAATAACTGTGGATTAACATGAAGACTCAAAACCGTATTATAAGAATAAGAATCGATGAAGCAGAGAAGTGTTAGAATTGAAGAAAAAACCTCAAGTTTAGCTTCTTCTCTTATAGCATCCCAAATAGGATCAGAACCAGAATCCAGCAAATTCGAGTCAAACTCAGACTTATGAGTTCCCTTAGCGTAAACCTCGAAACCCCTCTCGAAAGGAAGCTCATCGCCGTTCATATCTCCGGGATACAATTCCCAGAAGACGATGAACAATCACAAACTCTACTGATTGGATAAAAGAGACGGAGAAAGCAAAAAGGAGGCTACTTTAGTGGATATGATGCAAAACTTTTGAAAACCCTTTTTAGCTTTTTTATTGTCTAAGTGGGTTATCTTGATGGTCGTTGTTGTTGTTTGGTTTCTCGTTGATCTTGTGTTGTGTTGTGTTGTGTTGTGTTGTGTCCAGTGTCCACCGCTTTGAATGGTTCTTCTACTAGATCATAGTATCATTTTGTAGTATTTATTTTTTGCGTTGGCCTTATCTGGTGGCGACCGTAATTGAGTCCAAGTTCGTAATGTGATTAGCGTCTCTTAAACAGATAATTGTTTTTTAATCAAGAGGGATCGAATAAATTTGTTTAAATATTAGTATAGTTGAATCTTAATCGTAGTCCTCGAGGGAAGGAATATGAATATTGTACAACGTAGATAGACCCAAATGATGCCAACTTGTCGTATGTTTATAGCATGTAATATTAAATAAATTGAAAACGCATATTTGTGGCTAATCCTATATGTTCATGTACGTATATATGTTTGAGTGATAAAGTAAACGACACATAACGTTTGTTAACGGGTTCGGATAACCTACATCCCCGGGACCTAGTCCAGATTTCATTCATTAGAAAAGTCTGCAACCTATAATTGCTATATGGCACCCACCACTCTTTCCTAATTGCAATGAAAGAATACTACCACTAATTGTCTTTTCCGACTAGTGTAACTCTTCAACAAAACTATCAAAAGATCTCTCTATCTTGTTGATGGGGCGACACCACACACCTTGTGTAGTTGTGTGCATCTCTCAAGAATACCCTTAGGCGCGCAAGTCTACATGAAACGCCCTCTTGGTATTTATAACAATTGATCAACCCTAAGTTGACAATTTTCCTATTTCACACCAAAATAGGAATTGAGAAATTTCTTTTTTCTTTATAGACAAGAAAAGTTTCTCTTCATGTTTCTATCTTGAATCTTCTATTCAAGATGTTTATCCAGCTCAGCAACCGCCTCTTGGCTTGTCCAAGTCGGCCCCAAACTGCTGTATTCCAATGCTTCAAAGTAGTCACACAGCTCGGCTTCCTGTACTACTTCCTGTATTACCTCATGTACTACTTCGGAACTTCACATCTATGATGATTATATCTCTCTCTCTCATATATCATAACAATTGTATCACATCTGATTTCAACAACGTATAAAACTTCAGTCAACACAACATCTTCATAAATGTCTCTTGTCGCCGATTTGTACTAAAAAAATTATAGACATTTATTGTTTGAAAACTTAAAACCCAAATTTTAATCTCTTGACCACGTTTTGGTTTGTATATCTACATGTTAAGCATTAATAACAAATTCAGATTGTTTACCTTTATTTTCAGGGCCCATCCATTCAATTCATTCTCTTCCGTAAACATCATAGATTATCATAAATAAGACATGCAACAATCATCAGGGCTCAAATCACATCTTAAACGCCGTATGCAAAACAAATCTAACTTTAGAATTTAAACGATTCAAACATCATTCTCTACCAATTATTTGAGAACCTCTATTCATATTGTCAATGAATCATCTTGCTTGAGTGAGAACAGTACGTTTGGTGTACTTGAGTGAGGAGGTATACATTACAAAGATATTTCTAACATAGTTCAGTGATCGATCACCATGAACTTTCCCGTTCGTCCCCTACTCAAAAATTGTCTACCTCTTTCTCTACCTAGCTCTCTAACTTCTCAATATTTTCCTTCTCAAAAGCTCCTTTATAAGAGTTGGACAATTTGTTCATCAAACCAACAATGACCCCTTGTTTCTATTTCTGATCAAATACAATCCTTTTAATTTAAACTCACCATTTCATCATTTTTTTTGCTATATTTCTGTCAGTTTATCATACACAGTTAATGACGTTAATTACGAGGCATGGTTTTAGTATAATTTAAAAGCTACTATTAATTAGTATATTCTATAGTATTCAATTTGGTCCAATCGTTTTAACAGATCACGTGAGTTCCCGGAGAGAACCAAGAACAGAATCAAACCTGTCTTGATCAGCTCAACAGATCAAACGTTTCAATTCAAGAACTCAACCAAAGGCCATCAGAGTGTTCACCATGAGATTCTTGTTAACCAAAAGAGCTTTCAAACTCTTCACTCCGCGTTTTCAGAGACTCTGTTCGACACATTCTTCCTTCTCCTCAACCTCGAATTCCGGCGATTCCGAGCCGGAATCATGGAAAACAATGGAGGGTCTACTCCGATCCCCTGCCAATTTCACTCCTTTATCACCAATCACGTTCTTGGAACGATCCGCCAAAGTTTACAGAGACCGAACCTCTGTTGTGTTTGGTTCCGTCAAGCACACTTGGTTCCAAACCTATCAACGTTGTCTCCGTCTTGCCTCTGCTCTCACCCACCTCGGAATCTCTCCTGGCGATGTGGTTAGTCTCTTTAATTGTTCAATTTCTGATCCGATTAGGTTTTTGATTTAGGTTTAGTGATAAATGAGGATCCTTTTTTAGGTTGCAGCTTTGGCTCCGAATGTTCCAGCAATGCATGAACTTCATTTCGCTGTTCCAATGGCTGGTTTGATTCTCTGTCCACTCAATACTCGACTTGATCCTTCCACATTGTCGGTTTTGTTAGCACACTCCGAGGCCAAAATCCTCTTTGTTGATCACCAGTTACTTGAGATTGCTCATGGAGCTCTTGATCTTCTTGTCAAATCAGACAGAACAAGAAAAACTCCGAAGCTTGTCTTGATCTCTCAGTCTAATGATGATGATGATGATGATAATAGCTCATCAAGCTTTGCTTCAAAGTACTCTTTCGATTACGAATACGAAACTCTGCTTGAATCCGGAAATAGCGAATTCGAGGTGATCAAACCGAAATGCGAATGGGATCCCATTAGTATAAACTACACTTCAGGGACGACTTCGAGACCTAAAGGTGTAGTGTATAGCCACAGAGGTGCTTATCTCAATTCTCTTGCGACAGTCTTTCTTCACCAGATGTCTGTTTATCCGGTTTATTTATGGACAGTACCGATGTTTCACTGCAACGGATGGTGCCTCATTTGGGGAGTAGCGGCTCAAGGCGGTACTAATATCTGTCTTAGGAAAGTCTCTCCTAAGTTAATCTTCAAGAACATTGCTATCCACAATGTGACTCACATGGGAGGAGCCCCAACGGTACTGAACATGATCGTGAACTCTCCTGAGACCGAACATAAACCGCTTCCTCATAGGGTTGAGGTCATGACAGGTGGATCACCGCCTCTACCGCAGATCTTGGCTAAGATGGAAGAGTTAGGTTTCAATGTGTCTCATCTTTACGGTTTGACAGAGACATACGGCCCTGGGACACACTGCGTGTGGAAACCCGAATGGGATTGTCTTTCTTTGGAGGAGAGAACTAAGCTGAAGGCTAGACAAGGAGTGCAGCATTTGGGTCTAGAAGGGCTCGAGGTGAAAGATCCAGTGACAATGAAGACTGTACCTAATGATGGTGTTACGATGGGTGAGGTTATGTTCAAAGGAAACACAGTGATGAGTGGATATTTCAAGGACATAGAGGCAACACGAAAAGCATTCGAAGGAGATTGGTTCCACAGTGGCGATCTCGCTGTCAAGCATCCGGATGGGTACATAGACATAAAAGATCGATTAAAAGATGTGATTATCTCAGGAGGAGAAAACATAAGCACGGTTGAAGTCGAAAGAGGTTTGTGTAGCCACGAAGCGGTTCTTGAAGCCGCTGTTGTGGCACGTCCGGATAATCACTGGGGACAGACTCCTTGCGGGTTCGTGAAACTGAAAGACGGGTTTGATGGTATCATCAAACCCGAGGATATTATCAAGTTCTGTAGACATCATTTGCCTCACTACATGTCACCAAAGACTATTGTTTTTGGGGACTTACCTAAAACCTCAACAGGGAAAGTCCAAAAGTATCTACTGAGAAAGAGAGCTAACGAAATGGGAAGCTTGTGATCTTTATATAAGGAAATAAAGATCAGAGAAATTGTAAAACCACCGCGTGAAAATGAAGAAACAGATCAGCCATGGATATGGAAATGCTATAATTAGATTTGTTACGCGGTAAGGCCAACGATTTTGTACCTCAGAAAGATTTTAAGACATTAAAATAAGAAAGAAGAAGCCAATAGAATATTCCGCCGCGTCTGAAACGAGTCCAAATCGTAGGAAGATTTCAAACACAATCTTACTTATCTGTTTTTTTTTGTTCTTCGTTCTTCTTATTCAGGCTCTCTCCATTATAAATCTGCATCGTGGGTTTTAAACCTTTAAACAAAATCATCAAAGAAGAAGAAGAAGATTGTTGTTACTTTCTTGATCGAAAATGGCGTCGAACGAAGCTGGAAGACCGTTGCCGAAATTCGGGGAATGGGATGTGAATGATCCGGCGTCGGCTGAGGGATTCACGGTGATATTTAGCAAAGCTGGTGAAGATAAAAAGACGGGACGAAGTTCGACGAAGACGAATTCTCAGAGGAAACAAAACGGTGATAAACCAACGGTCAAGAAATGGCTCTGTTTCACTTTTGCTTGATTCTTTTTTTCTTGTTGTTTAAAATGTTAAACCTAATAGAATTTTAGCTTTGAGCCTTATGAGCTCTTTGTCAACTTTTGTGTTAGAACAATTCTTTTTGTTTTTTAGTTATCTAATAAAGAGATTGTGACGTTTAATTTGTTTTCTAATGATGAATTTAATTCTGCATTTGGTAAATTATAGAATCAACATGATTGTAGTTGACTTGTAATTAAAGAATCAGTGATTTTGAGATGAACACAAGCTTGAACATCTTTCTTGTTCAGACACAGACAAGATATGTCTTCCTTACAAAACCTTTCTTTAATCTCTTTTGGTTATGTGCAAATTACAATATCAATACCTCGTATGGGTTCAATGGGAGAACAGAAAAGATTATTGAGTTCTTTAAAATACATTTGCCACATTAGCCTCCAATTCCAAATATTTGATTTAGGGTTTCTTGCAAAAGTATCAACAAGAACTAAATAGTGGACATTGTTTCTGGACACCTTTCGGCGAATGACCTATTTGAATACCCGGAGAGAGGGAGAGTCTATGCATGATTCAGGGCTGATTACTCAAAAGCCCAATAGGCCCAATATGTTTATTCGGTTTCTCAATTCGCTAACGTACGCAGCTAGAGTGCCAGTGTAACTACTATGCGCCTTCTTCTTTCCTTTTGACAGAGATTCGCAAAAACCTCTGCAAGAACCCTAAAGCTTAAACCTTTACGGTCAATCGAAAGAGAAAAATGGGGAAAATTCCGCCGTCGTTTCGTTCTATGACGTCAAACCAATTAGTCAAGAAACCAACACCATCTCCTCCAGCGCCGCCGCGTGATTTTCGCAACAGAACCGCCGTGAGAGAATCATCAGCTAAACTTCCCCAGAATCTCACTCCTCGCGAGCCCTTGAGGAATCCTTTCAAGTCACCAAATCTCTCAGACGCCAAAAGCCTCTTCAATTCAATCGCCGCCACTTCAAGAATCCCACTCGATCTCAAATTCCACAACTCTGTTCTTCAATCCTACGCTTCAATCGCCGCCGTTGACGATACGGTCAAATTGTTTCAGCACATTTTGAAATCGCAGCCTAATTTCTCTCCGGAGCGTTCTACGTTCCATATATTGCTCTCTCACGCTTGTAGAGCTCAAGATTCACCTCTTTCGAATGTTCATCGAGTTCTCAACCTTATGGTGAATAATAGTTGTGAGCCTGATCAAGCTACAACCGATATTGCGGTTCGGTCTCTTTGTGAATCCGGTAGGATTGATGAAGCTAAGGATTTGATGGAGGAGCTGACGGAGAAACATTCACCTCCGGATACATATACTTATAACTTTCTTTTGAAGCATTTGTGCAAATTTGGATCACTGAATGTTGTTTATAAGTTTGTCGATGAGATGAGGGAGAAATACAATGTGAAGCCGGACCTTATTAGCTTCACTATCATGATTGATAATGTGTGTAATTCTAAGAACTTGAGGGAGGCAATGTTTCTAGTTAGTCACTTAGATAAAGCTGGGTTTAGGCCGGATTGTTTCCTCTATAACACCATTATGAAAGGTTATTGCACACTGAGCAAAGGGAGCGAGGCGATTGGTGTTTATAAGAAAATGAAGGAAGACGGTATTGAGCCAGATCGTGTTACTTACAATACTTTGATTTTTGGATTGTCGAAATCTGGTAGAGTTGAGGACGCTAGGAGGTTTTTGAAAGCTATGGTTGAAGCGGGTTATGAGCCAGATGCTGTCACTTACACATCGCTGATGAATGGAATGTGTAGAAAAGGCGAGTCTTTAGGTGCGTTGAGTTTGTTAGAAGAAATGGAAGCAAAAGGGTGTGCGCCAAACGATTGTACCTATAATACTTTGCTTCATGGATTGTGCAAGGCTAGGTTAATGGACAAAGGGATGGAGTTATATGAATTGATGAAATCGGGAGGTGTAAAGCTTGAGACTGCTGCTTATGCCACGCTTGTGAGGTCTCTGGTTAAAAGTGGCAAGGTGGCAGAGGCTTATGAAGTGTTTGATTATGCAGTTGATAGCAAAAGTTTGACAGATGCTTCTGCGTACTCTACACTTGAAACTACCTTGAAATGGTTGAAAAAAGCGAAAGAACAAGGCTTGGTTGTCTAAGTGGTATTCTCAAGCTGAGCTTTACCAACTTTTTTCTTTGTGCAAGGCCTATTATTTTCTCCGAAAGGAATGATTTTGATACGTTATATGAAAATAACAGCTAAATCCTTAAGGAACCAGCAGTGATTTATGAAAAAGGGTTGTTGGTAATATTCTTGTCATGTGAGATCTCTTAAGGGTTCCTTAAACACTCGATTCGAGGATTTCTTTGTGCTATATTTCTATAAAACAGTCATTTTCTGCTATTCTGTAGGTAGCAGCTTCTTGTTTAGCATCATGTACTCTGTTCTTATGAGCATATTGTGAATGCCATATTTGGTTATTACTGATCTTGCCTGGGGTTGTTGCTTGAGAGATCAAGCAAATCATATTTGCTTTGACAATTACGCCACTTGTTCGGGGTAAATGAGGCAGAGTATCTGAATAAAGATTGTTTCTTTTAACTGGCTTGCAGGAAGAGATTGTGTTATCTTCGATGAATCTTTTCTTATATGTTCTGTTTTAACACTAAGTAGCCAAGTGCAGAGTATTGTGAATTATCAGTTGAATTACAAAACCAAATCATTGAGGGGGCAAGAAAACAGAGGACAACGCTCTCTTAATGGAATCATGAAGAAGATTTCCAAATAGTCAACATTTTGGTATTAGTCTATTTCATTTTTGTATGACCAAATTACAATCATTTGATGAATAAAACTCTTTTGTTTATTTTGATTTCTCTTCTGTCATGTTTCATTATCTATTCTATATTGTTTCTTTGTCTCCCTTCATTAAACAATAGAATGCTACGGAGAAATACACACATGAGGAAGAAATGTACGTACCGCGAGGTCCACGAATACAAGATTCTCCTATCCTTATTGTAAAACCTATAGATTGTTAAATCTACAAATAGCCTCCAGCTTTTTCTTGGAGTAGTATAAGTTTCTTCGAGCTGTCATGTTGTTACATATGTATCTCTCGTACAGATCTTTTTGTGAATGCCAGAGATGACAAAGGAAGCAAGAATAGACAATAATAGAGACAAGATAATAAGAATAATCTGAGAGCTTGAAATTGCCGGGTTCGTGATCACAGAGGGAATTAATTAAAACACAATGATAATGGTGCAAATATTCTCATTTCCATAAGGTTTTTAATATTTAACACATGCCCATTTGCTTTTGCTGCTTTAAGAGAGCTTGGATTTATGCTTAATATGACTCTCGGAGGCCGGAGCAATCGACTATGAGCCGAATTGCTTATCAAGACTTCTCATTCAACGTAGAGCCTCTGTTGAACAGTATAACTCCATGAGTACAAAATAGATGTAGCTTTTGTAAGAAGACATGATTGTATAGTTTTAATCCAATGCTGTCCCTCAAATGATATAGACTGTATCTTCTTATATCCACTTCGATTCATAATCTTTGTAGCAACCAGAATTAATTGGACGCTATCCGTTTTTGCATCCGGATGCTAATGTCGTTGCTCTGATCATTTTAACATTAGTGTTTGGAAACCTTTTAAATGTATCCAGACATTAATTGAACTTTGTAAAGGTTGTTTGGGTTTTAAAACAAATTTTGTAAAGATATTTTCGTCTTTTGTTAAGCTCAGTTAATTATCGAGTATATTTAAAGTCGGTCTGAAAGACAATAAAAGTTAAAACAAGTATATAACGCTATATATGATTCGTCTAAACTATGTTACATGTTGATGTAAAATGACTCGCCTAAAGTAGGTTACAAGTAATATTAAAAGATTTTTCTTAAAAAATTTAAGTAATTCGTCCAATAGAAAAGAAAACATCAAACTGAGTGATTTTATGTTTTGCCATTACCAACGTCCACTCTTCCAACCTAGAGATTCTCTTAATTAAATTACAGAATATGGTAGGAGAAGAAAAACAAAATGGGAGATTATTCTTATTATAATAAGTTGCTTTTCGTTTAATGTTAAAACTTCTTTGTCCGATATGAATCTAAATGCTAAAATACACTTATCTTTTCTTTTCTTTTTGTCAAAGAAGATATAATACACTTAATCCATCATAGATGACTCTGTTTGAGTGTTTTCTTTTTCTTTTTTTGGTTTTATGTAAGTGTTATTTAAATACCAAAAAAATGGTTTGGCCTCTCCAAAAGAGTAGTTTGAATTTTCCCATCATAAATATAAGTTCAATTTCCACCATAGTGTCTAAGACAAAAGCTGCTAACAATAAAAACAAAATTATATTCTAATTGGAACGATACATCCTAAGTAAAATTCCGGCAGAGTTGATATCGTAGATTGAATGCCCGTGGCTATGTAGTAAAAATAGAAACTTAGGCCTACGGCCCTTTTTTTAATTAAATTTTTAAGGCTATTAATTTTTGCTTTTATAGTAATATTAATTCCAATTTCCAATAGTAAAACATAATGCTTAAATGTTTTTGTTAATCAGAGAAATGAGGCTTTAAAAAAGAAAGACAAAGTGCCTAAATTATGAAGTATGAATAAGTTACAAACAAAATTATAATTTACAAAAGAGACTAATAGTAATATTTTTGGTTTTTTACCCTATTTCCTTACAGTTTTGGGATGATGATGATCGATAGAGAGCAATCGATCCCGTAGCGTTCATTAATGTTTATAAATTATAACATAAACTATACGGTCGTTGTCTAAACTAGCTAAAGATCATAGCTAATTAATAACACTATATTTAAAAAACATTGAAACTGAAACCTAAACTAATATCTATAATTTTCAGTTTTTTTGGTACCTAAAACATTGAAACAGAAAACTAAACTAATATAAACGTCATATAAATTTGTAACAACTAAAATAATATTTTTTTTTTTAGTCGTCTGAATTTATTAACTATTACAACTTATGAGAGAACTGTTACATAGACGATTTTACCATGGGCAATTCCTTCCGACCCTATTAGATTCACGACAGACCATACTTCCTTTCTCCTTCTCCATGTTGACGCTTCCTTCTGTCTGTACGTAAAATCACGGCGAACGGCTCTAATTACGCATCACTGGAGATCTTCTGTAGACTTGCCTCCATTAATCTGCATAATTGTTAATAAATTCGTAATTTCTGGGACTCGAACCCCAGACCTCCTGGTGTAGAAGCATTAATGAACCATTGGTCAACCACTGGGCCAAAGGGGCTTCCACAACTAAAATAATATTTAAAATTTGATTTTTTGAAACGACGAACAAAACAATAGGCGCTAAACTATCATATGTAAACCACTTTTAATTCTATCAAAATTGTTTAGTTGGTTAAAGCCATTTTAGTTTTGGAACAACTTTAGGGAACACACCTGACATGCGCCACAGGAAATAACCTTAGAAAAGAATGTTTTTGGAGATCTATGCTATATACAATGTACGTAACATGATTGATAATTCTTTGGATGCATGCAATAATTGGTCAGTACTGCCAATCAGATCTACAAATAAAAAACAATAATAAATGCGAATTTTACACGTGTACGTAATGCCGGGGACGTGGACAAATGGTAATACCCGTTTTTACAACTCCACGAAAAGGACACAGGGACCATAAAAAAGCAATGATGACTTTTGTAGAAAGTGATAAATCTTCAGTTTTTCTTCCATCTTCTTCAAAATTTTGGTTAAAACTGTTAGAAAAACATGTAAAGTAAAATTGTACATAGCAAATATTTTTGTTATTGCGTGTATATTGAAACATATAAAATGATACTATATTAAAAAAATGTTATCGGACGAAATAGATGATACAGTATTTGATTATTTTTATTACATTCTTTAAATTTTTTAACATGAAAGAATATAAAAAAAAATTAACTACACGTTGCAGTGTTTTATATTTCCACGGATTCATACAACGAAATCAATGAAATGCCGATTACAATTGACAAAAGATTCGACTCTCGTCCACGTGTCATAACCCAAGAAGTTGAGGCTAATCGGACAATATAGGTAAGATAGGACGGGGCATAATATGGTTGAGGAAGATCTGCATTTCTTTACCTACCGAGACAATTCATAGACCGTTGATATTATTTTAATTAGAATCAATCGACTAGCCATTAATTATGTGGCGAAACTGGAAGCATAACAGTCGATGACTCATCAACTATGTGGCCAAACTATTACGCATAATTTGACAATCGAATTTATAAAATAACATGACAACTCAGAATCACACATTTTGCCCATAACAATCGGACAAAATTAATACAATAAAAAATCTTATTATTGTTGAAGTTTTGTTGGTTGATGTTACAAACTTTAATGATATAAATAGAGCTCGTTGAATAAAATCAGTATAGAGAACACAACAAAGCTCAAAGACAAAAGTAAAACCCAATATGGCGATGATGATCATCAAGAATCATGTAAGATCTATAAGCTTACCTTCAAGATCTCATCCTAGCACAGCAGCGATCGAGGAGTCGCTAGACAAACTACTTGTTACAATGAACTCTACAATGACGTCATCCGAGACGGTTTACTCCGGTTTATCGGGGCTGGAAGATCTGTATGACTGTACGGAAGATTTTCTGAAGATGGGTTCAACGCAAAGTGTGTTGTCGTTTAATGATGAGAAGAGGAAGAAGATGAAGGGAGAGTTTATGGAGGAAATGCTTGATGGTTCGTTGAGGCTAATGGATGTATGCAACGTCTCGAGGGATCTCATGGTTGAGACTCATGAGCATGTTCTTGGTCTTCAGTCTTGTGTTAGGAGAAGGAAAGATGTCGATGTCTCGGGCCATGTCGGGTTTAGGAAGAACATGAGGAAAGAAGTGAGGAAGCTTCTTGGATCTTTAAAGAACATTAATGTAGGGTTAGTGATGAGAGATCATGGTTGTGATCAAGACGGTGATATTCATTTCTTGGCCGTGATTCATGCAATGAAACGTGTCTTTTTGATGACAGTTTCGGTCTTGAAGTCATTCTTGGAGTTCTTGTCGGGACGACAAAACGGGATGGACATAAGGAGCAAGTTGGCTTTAGTCCTCATGAACAAGAAGTTTCATGATCACGATAAGATGGTCAGAAACGAGTTGGAGGATGTAGATTCCGCGATTTGTGGAGATTCTACCTCTCATGATGATCTCCATATGAAGCTTGAGGAAGTTGAGGTATGGATTGGAAGGTTTGAGAAGAGTCTAGAAGGATTGTTTCGAGGGTTGATTAGAACACAAGCCTCGCTTCTCAACATAATCTCTCAATAGATGCATTCATGTATATGTAATATTGTAATCTTCGTGGGCATTCGATTTTAGAGGATTTGCCGGAGGGATACATTATACAAACATAAAATTTTGTAAACCTTAGTTTAATTCATTATCTATAAATTATACTTAATTCTTTAGGATTCGTGTGAACTGTGAAGTTAAAAAAGAATTTACAAACACCCATCAATCTCGAATTCCCAATCATTTTAGAGCTCTCAAAACTAATACAAGGAGTTGCAAATCTCACCTAAAGCATGATCCAAAACTGGACCCTTTTTATCGTCTTGATCTCCTAATTCTTCATCCAGTCATGTAGTCCAAATTTGATTTAAGCATAGGAGAATATATATTCTGGATGACATTCTCTAGTCATTCTCTAATTGATTGCATGATAGAAAAAGTCAAATCAAGGTGTACACAACGGTCTCAATTCTCCTTACCCAGTCTGATAAACCACGAGTCAAGGACGCATTTAATGCTCTCTGACTATACATATTTAGGCCTAAATGCATAATATTTACATCCCACCTGGATAAAGGAAAAATTTGCATCACTATCTAAGGAATTGCATGGAAAACAATCATAAAACATATGATAAGAAAATGTTCACATGCATATGTATTTTTTACTAGACGAAATGAAAATCATGTCAATGATTTACGTTTTTTACTAATCTTCAAATTCTAAATAACAAATTGAAGAGTAATAAGTGACAAATTGTTGGATAGAAAAAAAATCATTAACCAATTATTGTATAAATAATCATTAACCGATTATTTCATCATATTTTGTGAGTTCTAATCAGGGTCGGCCTTGAAAATATATGGGTCGTATGCAAAAAAAAAATTGGACCTACGAACACAAAAAAATTACGGTAACAGTGAGTTTCGAGCCATGCACTTTAACTTCTCCGGCCCAGTCAAGCATTCTACTAACTTACCAAAAAAAATTTAGGGTTCATGTAGACCTATAAATACGGAAGTTTAAAGCAGAGAGTGAAAAAAGTAAAAAATCTAGAGACTCCGAAGATTTGAAAAGTTTCAACCTTTTAGAGATCTTTGAGATTTGACAACCAGTTAAATTTTACCCAAACACTATCAAAATCCAACACTTTTCTTTCGACGTCAGAAATTGTAGTGACAACATTTTCGCCGACAAAATCCTACCAATATAAAGGTAAATATGATATTCAAGATATTTCTTGTTGTTAGTTAATTAAATTGTCATTAACAGTTAACCGATTTTTTGGTTTTAGATTTATATTCAACTAAATCACCATTCCGTTTTTTAAGTTTGATTTTTCTTTTCTATCAGCAAACTTTTGTGTTTTTTCTCAAGTACGTATTTGAAGGAAAGTAAAATCGGATTCCTATACTCAAATATCTGAATATATGAAATTTTTGATTTGTGCTAATGGATCCAAACATTTATTCATTTTCATTTTTCTTAAGGAAATGAATGAATTTGGTTTTCCTATAGACTAAGAAATGCACTATTCAACCTTCACCTATTTTGATTCTTTAAAGGGTAAAAAGCATAGCCATTTGGAGCGCCAAAGTGACAAGAAATCTTCGGTTTCTCGAAAGTCCAAACAAAACGTAATACTATGTCGCGAACAACCAAGGTAACAGAACATACAAGAGAAACGGCTGATTGGTCTAAGTTACCTAGAGAGCTCCTTGGCTTAATCGTTATTCGAATGTTCTCCACCATCGAACTCAAACGTTTTCGTAGCATCTGCACATCTTGGCGCTCCTCTGTTTCCGGCGCCAACAACAATCATTTTCGGAGCTTCCCTCTCATCCTCTTGAGGCCTCTCGTAGTCAGTCTCTATACCATCCATGGAAACGTCCAAATTGTCCGCTTCCACTGCCGCAAGGTCCTCTCACGCGCCGCCTTCTTTCGCGGTCACTCTTTCCTCCTCTCCGGACCAAGGGTGGTTGATCAAATCCGACTCCGACCTCAACTCCGGGAAATTCCATCTCCTCAACTCCCTCTCGCGCCTCCCACTAAAACATTCGTCCAAGAGCATCAACCTGTTGGAGTTCACAGTCACCGAGATTCAAGAAGCTTATGCAGTTCTTAGCCGCCGCCAGAGAAAAACAGCTCGTGGATTCAAAAGAGTGGTTCATGTCAGAGTCCCGGGAAAAGATTTTCGTGTTCTAGTGATCGGTAGCGACGGGAAGATCAGGTACTGGAATAAAGAAAAGAAGTGGAGCAGAGTCAAAGACCAAGTAGCTCAATTCTCTGACATCATAGTTCACAAAGGTCTTACTTACGCATTGGATACACAAGGGGTTATTTGGTGGATTAGTTCCTCTTACGAAATCTACAGGTATGGACCTTCAATATATGAAAACATCACTAGTGGCTGTTGCAGAGACAAAAGATTTGTTGAATGTTGTGGAGTGCTTTACATTGTCGACCTTGAAGAGAACGTCCCAAGGAGAAAAGCTGGTTCCTTGTTTGATTATGGTCCCTATCGTTCATTTTACCGAATGATAATTGATACACGACGATGTTGGGAATGTGGGATGGGAAATCGAAAGGGACCGTCCCAAAACTGTGGGTTTCAAGGTTTACAAGATGGATGAAGAAATAGTGAAATGGGTAGAAGTTAAGTCTTTGGGAGATTATGCATTTGTGATGGCTACCGATACTTGTTTCTCGGTTTTGGCTCATGACTTCTACGGATGCCTGCCAAATTCTATCTACTTCAGCGACAAGGAAGACGAGATTAAGGTGTTCAAGCTAGATGATGGTAGCATTGCGACAATGTCGGAAGCTGAGCAGAGTTGTTTCCAAATGTTTGTTCCTAGCTTTCTCTAATCTGGTTTAGCTCAAAGCTAATGTATCTATATTAAGAGTATCAATCATCTGAATAAAAAACCTTACCATTTCATCTTCCATTTCGGTATAGACAAAGTGTATTGAACAGAAGATTCAACTTGTTTACTGTAACATACATCGGAAATATCTTCATTTTCGGTATCATGATGAGGCATTGAGATGTTTTAGCACTGCTTCAGAAGAATGACGAGCAAAGTGCTTCTGCCTTAGCTTCACATAAGGATACCCGAGGAACGACAAGAAATGAGCCGGCTTTGAGAACGATGTTATCTCATACCATACTTCACCATTTCCGTCAAGTTCTATCGAAAACCGTTCTTCTCCGGCCAGTAAATGGCCCTGAAGAGTGCCGCTTCCGTAACCGAAATGTGCAGGGCCTTTTCTTGATTTGCGGCTTTCATCGACATAAACCACTTGCAGAGGAAGCATCACCCATGGAAGAACTTCTTTCACACAGATGCAAAACTTGTTACCGGTTTCAACAGGAGTTGCAGGATCAACAAATGTCCAATCCATACCAAAATGCCTGCCGATCGAAATCAATGAGAACAAAACAGAGATTCATTTCATTAATTTGAGATGAATATAACCAAAACATACTTCCAATTCTGAAGAGCTTTTTTCCCCTTCTCATAACTGTCTCTGCCGGAACCGACTAAAACACGAGCATGATTGATCAAGAATCCATCTTTATCGACTTCTGAATCGTCCTTTAGTTTAGATACAGACCTAGACGAAGCTCCTCGGTACTTGTTGTCATAATTGAATGTTCCTGTTCTGGAATTTAAAAGCACACACCATATTTGTTATACTCAAGAGAGACTTTTTAATTGCAAGAATTTGTTGTTTTCGTCCTAGTTTGCGATTTTGAATCTTACTTGTTGAGTACTTGCTGCTGTTGCTCGGAAGATGGACGGCCCCAACTCAAGAACACCATCTCCTTGCACAAGAATTGAAGCAGACCCACAAACAATCACCTGAAAAAGTAAGTGAATCAGTTGTTGTTTTATCAAGGTAAAATTAAAAATCGTAACTTTGAGAAATTCCAAATTTGAAATTGGGAGATGTTTAGAGGTGAACCTGCAAGCTTCACAAATCGGAGGTCGTTTACTTTAATCCCATTTCACTCGGTTATTGGAGCTCCAGAGATTTATTATCCTATTCCTGATGTCGTTTCTTTGCATAGCGAACGGCACGGTGTTCGTTAATGAATTATCTAAAACGACGAAAAAAGCTGCACGTGCAAAGCCATGTTTTGGTACTGTTTTTAATTTTAGGATAATAGTTGTTGGGTCATTTTTATATTCGGCTCACTATGTACTTCACATGTCTTCATTTCTATGATCCAATCAACCCATTAAATGGTTCTGAGCATAACTTAACCACTGAGGATGTGTAGGCAGACCCGAGTGGAATGTATTGTAAACAATGTGTCCTAATACAAAATGATGTAGTCAAGGAATATGCAACTCTTTTTAAACTCAAGTGTTGGGGGGATTTATAATTGATATGTGGAAAGGAACCAAAGAGCAACTAGAAGGAGAAAACACTCTCTAAGGTCAAAAATAGGTCCTCCTCAAAAAAGAAACTGTACAAGGCCAGAAATTAATGCCGTCAATCGTCAAACTGATCAGAACTAGTAAGGGGACTTTTATGGGGAGGGAAGAAAGTTAAAAACAGTTTGTCCTTGCTAGGGTCGTCCTTATCTTGTTTTCACCACATCCTGCTCTGAGAATCTCGCCCTCGTATGGGTCTTTACTCGAATCACGCTGCCACGTTTACCTCTATCATTATCTGTTGAATCATTTCTATGATTTCCTCAAAGACTGGTCTTTGTTCTGGGTCTTGATGCCAGCATATCTCTAGAAGTCCCTTCACTTTTGGGTGTGTTTTCTTTGGGATTTTCGGCCGAAGACCCTGTAACGAAAATTCAATTTAACCTCTGGATCTGTGTAGTAAGGAAAAAACATGAATGACTCAATGTTCCTCTCTTAGAAACATACCTTTTGGACAACACCTACAGCTGCTTGTAGTGGAGTCAAAAAGGCATATGGGATCTGTTTCCATTATTTACAAATGAATGATACATCAGTGCGCATGAAAGATACAGACAAAGAACTGTAAGCAGATTCTTGAAGATTCAGACAAAGAACTGTAAGCAGATTCTTACATCACCAGTCAAAAGTTCCCATAGCACTATCGCATAGCTGAACACATCTGCTTTGTGATTGTAAGGTTTGTGCTCAATGACCTGGGTTTCCGAAGTATTTTGTCAAAGTAAGTGAGAGATAAATCTCTAGGGAGAGCCAGCACACACCATATAGACTGATGCAATAAGTTTTCTAGACTCGAAAAGCTTATTTTTACACCAAACACGTAAGCCAGATCAATATATTTAAGGTACGGAAATCACACCTCCGGAGCCATCCACCGGTAAGTTCCTGTTTCAGCTGTCATGACCCCTGATTCTATCTGTACTCTGGCAACTCCGAAATCAGCAACCTTGACAAGCTGCACAATATTATCCTAAGTTAAGAACCCTAGAGTCTGTTGCTTTAGGTAGAAATAAAACAAGTTAGCAGAGATTCAGAGTAACCAAAGAAAGAACAAATCGTACTCCATGTTCATCCATAAGAAGATTAGCAGTCTTTAGGTCCCTGTGAATAATATTGTTTTGATGTAGGTAGCTCATTCCTTTTGCCACGTCAAGTGCAACTTTAAGCAAAGTTTGAAGTTTGAAAGCGCATTTCTGTTTGTGAAGAAAATCATATATGCTCCCACGGGCCATAAACTCTGTCATGAAGATAAAACAAGTAAACTCAAATAACATGTTTTTGTGAATTACAACTCAATTTGGCATCTATTGAGAGCATACCAGTTACGATACAGAGGGTTGGAGATCTTGTGCATGCACCCAAAAATTGAACGACGTTTTTGTGTCGGACTTTTCTACAGACAGTAAAAGCATCAGTTAATGGACACAGAAAACAATGAAGCATGCATATTGATCGCTTTATTCTGGTCAAGGCAGGTTGATCACATTATACAGCATAAAAGGTGTAAAAACCCACAACAACTTGCAAAATGTAAGACCAGGACTGACAAAATATAAGCCTGCTCTTGAATATAAATGTCAGACAAGGGAAGGATCAGTAAGGCATGTTTCCATATATATATATAGTTAACTGGATTTTGCAGTGGAATTCGTGTACATATGAGAATATGCATTTATAATGATCATGAGAATTAACTGCACAGACCTCATTATAAAAACTTCTTGAGAAAATTCTCTAAGCATCTCAGTGTTTACACGCTCAGGCTTGATAAATTTGATAGCTACTTCCTGGCTGCAATAAGTGCCTTTATGCCTGCATAGCCATCAAAAACAAATTACTCTTCTAAATAAAAACTTTACAGTTTTTCAAAACGAGCTAAAGGAACAATAAAACTCACAGATCTCCATATGAACCAGATGCCACTTTCTTTTCAATTTTGAGCTGTTTCACGTCAATTTCCCACTCGTCAATTCCATCCGTGGGTATTTCAATGCAGGCAGGTATCAGTTCGTTGCTTGATTTGTCATGCTCAAAGAACGCAATAGATTTCTGTTTTGAACCAGGTTGATCCTGTAGAACAGCAAACGGAATATATAGGGAGAGGACAACCGTCAAATATTTGAAGCAAAACTAAGTAGGGTATTTTCTCATGATTTAAAGCATTGCATCCTCCAAACTCAAATTCAGACGAGAGAAAATATGACATTTTTTAAAAAGTTCTGATATAGAAAATACCTTAAGCTTCAGTATCTCCTTGCTCAATGCATCTTTTAGACCATCTGTTTCCTATAATTCCAAAGTACATAAATTTCTCAATTAGTGATAAGTGATAACAGAGACAGAAAGGTACTCAGATCTCGCTAAGTCATTCACTAAGTGGCAAGTAGCATGATTCTTCCAAAAGCTAAAACCACCATACCTCCTGGGACCAACCATCAACTACAAAGACGTCCAGAGAGAAACCATCCACAGTGGAAAATGCATGAGCCTCTTGAATATTCAGTCCAAGCTCACCAAGTAGGGAAGTCAGCTGAAACAGAACACCATTTCTAACTCAAATAATCACAGAAATGGAAGAAATAACCATCACATGAGAATTTATGCAGCAAATAGTGATATTAGATGAAGCATCACCAACCTGACTAAGAAGTTTGGGCTTATCAATGGTTGAAAATGTGATCTCGTGCATTGGTCTGCATGATAAGCAACAAAGTTATTAAACATGAGACAAGATAGAAACAAACAGAAAAACATAAATTAACAACATAAACTAACAAAAATCTCACCGAGTAGACAATGTTGCATTCACAGCACTATCAACATCTTCAACAATTTTGTTTCCCTGCGTAATAGCCTCAAAATTTGGAGAAGAACCAAAAGTCGGAGGTGCAAGAACCCTATTGACAGCAAAAAAAGCACACGATTAAAAAGAAATTTCATTGTTGAAAATGGTTCAAGATCGATCTCAATTTGATAGAACTCCATACCCCTGCCCGCTTGGATAGCTAGAGCTTTGAGCATCTTCCTCTACCGCAGGATCAGAGTCCGCAGAAACTCTGGGAGAAACCTTAATGAAGAGAGCCAGAGAAACAAATTAACACAAGAAAAACCAAAAAAATTCTAACAAAGGTTTCAGTATTGGGTCAAGCTTTGATTACCTGTACACTACGAACTTCAAAGACAGGCCTAGTTGCAGGATCTTCAGCCAATTTAAGCAATTTCTGATGTGTGAGAACATCTTCTGCTCTCTCAACTTTAACATCAAGAGCATATCTGTAATGCCAAAAACCAAGAAACTTGATTTCAATTGACACGTGTTGAGAAACGCAGAAGATTTATCAGTTTTTTTGTAAGCAACATAGGACTCAGAGAGAGATCAGTCACTGTCGATGAACATATACAAAATTTAGAAATAAAATTGAATATCGAAGCGAAACAAAACATACGAATTGAGTAGAAAAGAAAAGAAATTCTAGAAGATACTAAAAACCGTTATCCTAAACTTTCCAATTGATCAAATCCAAAAAAAAAACCCTAATGAAACAGGAAGATTGAAATGTAGAAGAAGAATACCGAGCAGGAAGACGATTGAAATGGAGCCAAAGTTGATCTTCGAAATCAGGAAGATTGGCTTCTTCGTAATTAGATTCTTGAAGTCGCTGTAAAACCTCACCGTAGACATCGAGTTTCATCCGGTAATGTCTAGGGTTTTCTTGAGACGGCGAAGCAACGACGGCTCTGCTGCCGCAACTCTCTGACTCGTCGTTGATCGTCATTGGAATAGAACGACGGCGGATCGGAAAAGGTGAAATCTACGAAAATCGGAATGATCTAGAAAGAAAAGAATGATCCAAGATTCAGGTAAGGTAAGAATGAGAGAGGAACAGAGAAAATCTTGAGTGATTCTTCCTTCTTATAAACGCGAAACAGTAAGAGAGGATTTAAAAGAGAAATCGAGAGAGAGAAAAAGAGTGATTTTTGGGCTTTAGGAGAGAGGAGATGAACGTTACTGTGTGATTTTACACGTTGGGAATAGCCACGTCAGCAGAGTGGGGAATTATTCTGTTTCGTTTTTAAATTTTTTTAATTAATTTCTCTAATATGGAAATAGTGGTGGTGCCTTTTTATTTTAGATAACCAAAAAAAATACCAAAATATAAAAAGAAACAATTAAATAAACAAGTTTATATTGGTAGCTTTATGAATGTTCTACCAAAAAAAAAAAAAAGAATATTGTTCGGTACAAAAATAGTATTCAAAATGTTATTAAAACGTGGTATTCTCAGACTTTTCTATCTATTAGTTGAATATATTATCTTCAAATATATATATGCAACGTTTATTTTCTTTACATTGATACTATTTTAATGGACAGAAGAAAACAAGTTTTTTGTTTTTTAGAAGAAAACAAGTTGATATATGTAGATTGATGACTATCATATTATCAAAACTCTAATTAGTGATTTTTTAATTATATTTAATTTATACTATGAAAAGTTGCAATTAATGTGTACATTTGAAAAAATAAACAAAGATAGACTTTTAATTTTACTATTTAAATTTACGGTTCAATATGTCAACTATACTCACTGTTCATCATAACGATCAACACACTGATGACTGACCATACTTTTTTTTATCACTTTTGTCGAACAGATTCAATCATCCCCAACTACTTGGAGCTAGAAATTTGATTTATCTCTTGAAACAGTAGTAAATCTATTTAAATAGTGTCGTTGTAAAGTAATTTTAAAAACACAAATTGTGTAATTCTCATTCGTTAGGTTAGGTCAAACATATCCTTCAGAAGGTGCTGATGAATATTTTATTATTGTGTAACACAATCTTGACTCAAACCAATGGTGTGAACGAGTCTAATTATTACTATTGATTTTAGAGCTTTCATCTACAATAATATATAAATTTGAATATTCATAGTGGAATTACTTAATTAGTAGTAATAGATAGAAATATTTTCGTACCATTTAATTTGAAGATTTAACTAATTCTACCATTTTTTATGTTAAATATTTGTATGTTTTTGAATTAAATATTGTTAATTACCCCACTTGCACAAAATAAGTGGTACATGAGCATAGCATTTTAATATACAATCACTGTTTGTTTTGATTTTGTAATATTAATAACACAGTAAACGAATTGTCGACGGTACTCGACATCATTAATGACGGATTGAAAACAATGACTGGATCACAAATTATTTGACAAGAAGTTTGCCTTACTAATAATTCTGATTAATTAAGTAATCAAGAGGGAGTAGGAAACTGAGATTTGAGGAAATATTCAGAGGAATATGCTGACATAGTGACATTGACATACATAAACAAATAATGCACATGTGTGATATCCCTATGTAATAGTATTTTATATGGCCTTACCATTAAATTAACTCATAAGTTGAAAGAAACAACTTCAAAATGTTTATCCTTTTCTACATTATTAATTGTGCTCAAATAATCGTATACACGTCTCCTCCTTTCTCTCAACTCCTGTTCAAAACTTTTAATTACCTTAGCATACGATGTGTTGGAGTTTTGGTTTCATTTACGACATGTACAAGCTTTTATTACTATACGAGCGAGTGAGAGTAGCTTAATTGAAAGAAAAGAGAATAGAAACTTGCATTACTCTTGGTCCGAGATAAGGGTTAAAAGAAACAAACGATCCTAAAGATTGTTATCCTCTGTTTTTTTTTACGCTTACAAATCCAAACCAACACTAAAAAGTCATAAACACTAAAACATCCGAGAGAGAGATGAAGAAAATGTTTTTTTTTGTTTTTCTCTTCTTTTGGCTAATTTTAAGGATGCTCAATTACAAAACCTTTACATACTTTTGCCAAGACCAAAAAATATAGCTCACCTTGAATCACTGTTTTGTCTCCTCCTGTCTGGACTCCCATAAGTAGAGTACGAACGCTCTCTCCTTTTTTTTTGGTAAAAGGTTAAATTTTATACCATTTTTAAATTTTTGACAGAAAATACAGAGATATACAAGTAGCAGAAAAAGACCGAAAATCTACAGAAATGAACATAAACATCACACACTGAAAATACAACAATTAAAGCACAAGCAATAACCCAATTAGTAGAGTTCCGAGAAGAAACACCGATTCCAAACTGTGAAGTTCGGACATTCGCGTGGTTGCCTCAATTCCGAAGAACTCGAATCCTCATCGTTGTTACCACGAGCAACCCCTTTCCCTAAGAAGTCTTCAAATCTCATGAAATTGGCACCTACAACTTCTCCGAGGACTAACGCAAAAACGAAATGGCTATGAAGGATTTAATCACACCTGGCGGCACGAGAGCATCTACGGGTAGCCAGAGAAACCGCCTCCAGCCACCATTCCCGAGCAAAAAACGCAGGAACCATCTCTCACAGGTTTCAGAAATCCACGTAGACCGAACCGCCGCCTCTATTCAACATCGGAGACTCCACTGAAGGTTGTCGCTGAGCAAGTCCTTGCCGCATCAAAACGAAACAGGATTCACGGCTTCAAGACAAAACCTTGCAGCCTAAACCTACCAACACAAACGAAAAAAGAGAGCACCTCGAACAAAACCTCAAGAGAGTGCGTGGTTGAAGAGATTCTGGAGGAAAGGCAAAACTAGCTCGCCCACGCTCGCCAGTTCTCTGAAAACCACCGAGCCACTAAGCCAAGGAGAGACGACAAGCAAGCCACCGAAGCGACCTAAAACCGCTTACGACTCCATCCGCCACAAGAACCAAAGCAGCAAAAAAAGATCCAAACAACCAAACCCATCTCCAAACGCTCTCTCCTTGACCTTTCTCTACGAGGTGGAGGTGAATAGTCACGCCGTCCTCTCAAAGGTGACCGTCTTGGTGACCTACGGTGTCCATAATCGTCACGTCCATAGTGTCTACCACGGTCCCGGTCCCAGTCACGACCTCCTGCAAAGAGTTGGTAGTTTTGTTTATCTATTAAAACGCAATCTCACTCAAATAGAATAGTTCGAACATCAGCTTTCAAAGTCTGGCTTTTACCATTATCCCAAGCGCTTTTCAAACCAAGATAGTGCCCTAGAGTAGGAGTTCTTGGGCGCTTTCTCCTCGACTGTAGAAAACAGAGTATCCAAGTACATAAAACCAACATGAAATGGAGACAATTTCAAGTTCACCAAAGAAAAAAAAAAGAGTAGGTTCAAGAAACAAAATAAGTATTAGACCAAGACACCAAGTGCACTTTTGTCAAAATGAAAAAGCGAGATGAATGAATGCAACCAGTGAGCATGCAAAAAAAAAAGATTGTAATACCATAAAACACTTCTCTAAAAGTTGTTGATAATGTTCGTTGTTTAGTTGAGAGTTGAGGTTGTATAGGTTGGGCAATATATGATTAGTTGATCACGATCATTTGGAAAAGCTGTTTAAGCTTGGGTCAGCATCTTCATAGCTACTCATTGTAGCAAAGGCAAAACCACGAGACACACGAGTGCGAGGCTCCACAACAAGAAAGCACGAGGCAACCTGTATATGAGAGAGCTCTACTCATTAACAAAGCTTTATAAGACAGAGTATCAGCTTAGACATTATCACCTTTCCATTCCCTCCTTCGAGAAATGGTCTTCAAGCTCCCTCTCTGTTATACCCTTGTAGATAGGCCAGTCACATAAAGAGTATTCCCAGGGTTTTCGGTTTCAGTAGTCCTGCAGCCAACCAAAATACATATATAACCAAATAGTAGAAACTATCAATTTATTTACAGGAACCGCTGTTAAAGACTACAAAGCAATGGAACCTAACATGCAGAGAGAAAATGTAATAACTAAGCTTCCACAGCTTCTGGACCTCGACCTAGAAAGGATAGGTCACCAAAAGAAGATTACCATGCAAGTATATACAGAGTTTTCTTAACGAAACACCAAACACGGCTAACGTCTATGCAAAATTATGACAAAAATAACTAACCTTCCACGGATTCTTGGTCTTGATCTAGGGAAGGACCTCGACCTAGACCTAGGTTTGGACCGGGATCGTGATCTTGATCTGGACAGCGACCTGGAAAGTTCTTTCCGGGGTGAAGGAGAACGCGAATCTCTGAAGCAAAAAAAATTAAGTAAAAAAATCATGCCTTAACTTTGGTTCTTACCATAAATCGACCTTAAATTTTTCACCAAAGATGTACACATCAGTTATAGATGTTACACCTCTGATTTCCACACATCAAAGTTCATACAAGGCTCATCATTTCTAAAAGGCCTAGATCAAGAGCTAAATATCAGTAGCATTAGATCAATGTCATAGGAAACCCAAAATTTCATTTCTATAATCCAAAATTAAGGCTTAATCAAAAATAAAATTATAAAATATTTCGTGGCAATTCCATTATATATAGGAGTACAATAGATCAAATAATAATCGCATGTGGCAAAACTCATCTTCGTTATCGTACACCGATGTAGAGCAAAAGTTATTTAGTTTTGGGCTCCACTTCGATTTGAGAGACGTTTCACTAAAATGCGATTTATGAGACGTTTCACTAAAATCTGATAGTATCTCACAAGTACTGGCCTTCTTTAAATGCAATTAAATATACTCAGATTATACTATATGTAAAGAACTTAAAATTACTCAAATTGTGTTTCTTCTCCAATTTGGTTAACTGATTGTTAGTATCATGATATCTCTTTTCTCAAATTATATAAACTAAAATAATCTTCTCGAAAATGAAAATTTGAATTTCACTAAGAAAAACCGGAAAAAAAAAACAAAAACAAATCGTAATTGTTAACTCTAACTTTTTCGTTTTTATGAATTTATAAACCAAGCAGACAGTTTTTACTGGTTTTTTATTATCCTCCTTAGATAATGTTACACTCTCACCATTATCACAAATTAGAAAACCTTAGCTACAAAAACCGTTATATGAACACTCCCACAGGTCATGAACATAGGCTTGCTAAATTATACAAAGCCCATTTTATAAGAAGCCCATTAGCCCAATTTGACAACGGCAGAGATCCCGAGTCAGTTCCGACGGCGCTGACCAAAGAAACGCGTCTCTAGAGAAATTTCCGCACAGAGAGAAACAAGAAAAAGACGAGAGAGAGAGGTGAAGAAATTTGAAGAAATCAGAATCAGCATTGAGAAGCAGCAACAATGGCTTTCACGATCTACACTTGCAAAGAATGCGGAACAGATCTAAATCTGAACCCTAACGATTTGTTTCCACCGGGTTTCTACTTCGAAGCCGGAAACAAAGGAACGCTCTCATTCGCCGCCGTCAACGCCGACAAATTCCGATTCGAAAAAGAAGATAAGATCAGGCCGTTCTTCGAAACCCTAAATTACTGGGGAATCCAACGGAATCGAACCAAGATCAAGTGTAATAGTTGCAACCACCTCATCGGTTACATCTACGACGATGGTCCTCCGCTCACTGGTGGTATTGGTCAATACGGATTCGGCCCGAGTCAAGTCGTCCCTCGTGCTCCACGTTATCGACTCAAAACCAAGGCGCTTCAAGTCTCGTCCCAGACTTAGCTGAAGCAGAGGTTTATATACAGTTGTCAAAAGGGTGAATAGGATTGTAGATGTTTGTTGCTTAAAAATTAGATCATAAGACGGTTAGACCTTCGTGTTGCCGTCCGTCTTGGCGCTCGTGGTGAAGCGGCTAAGACGGATGGCAAGAAGGAGATTTAACCGTCTTTGGATCAGATTTTCTTAGCTTGCTTTTGAAGAAACATCTATTATCCTATTCTCTGCGTTGTATCTTGTCTATTGTAGAATAATCCGGTACAGTGAATCGGATCGAGTAGCTAGTTTAGTTAGGATATGTTTAAATAAGTATGTGGTCTTGTAGTGTTTGTGTTTGTTGTGAATTGAAATTCGATGGTTATGATCATGTTTGTGGTGTTTGTGTTTGATGTGAAGTACATGGTTTTGCTCGATTGTTCAAATTGAGATTTGAAGGATGAATCTTTTATTGTTTTGTTTGGAGATTTGTTTATCTGGTGGGACTAATATCACTATTAAGCCGTTGAATTTTTCATACGAGGAACTTAAAAAGCTTAATTTTTGTTTTGCTTAAAGAGAAAGTGAAGAGCAGAACAAGAACCAATAGTGTTTTTAATGGAGGATGTCATACGAAAATGACATTTCGGTGATATTGATTGTGACAGCCATTTTATGTATGATTCAACGGCTGTGATTGAATGATGTAACCACTAGTTGCTTCAAGACCATATATTTTGTATTATCCATACACATACCTAATTGCTTACTTTATTGTTGATGTTGATGAAGATTAGAAGTTACATCTACTTGTCTTTTCTTGTACAGTTGAGTTATATAGTTTGTCTTAACGTACAAGATAATTTGAAGGGTAGACGTCGACGTTGGATAGACTCTTAAGAATCTTAGGTGTATCTCTTTAGTTTGAAGGTTAGATTCTGAATCTGTGTAGATTCAGTAGTAGCCTTTTGTTCTCTCTGTGTTGTATATATAGTCCAAAAGTGATTTAGCTGGTGAAAGGTGAAGTTCTGGTATCAATATGAAGAAACAAATGATGGATGAATCTGAGAAGTTGTGTTGCAAGAAGTCATTCACGCCCCCTCCTCCTCCACCGCTTCCTCTATCTTTGGGATATGGATCAAGAAAGATCGATGGAGACAGCATAACCAATAAACAGATCAAGAAGTTTTGGAGGCAGAAGAAGATCATTGAAGAGGATCATCTCTTTTCTGCTATTAAGGCTGCTGCTCGTGTCAGAGCTCGAAATCTCTCTGTATGTCCGTTTGGTTTTAACAATTCTTGTGGGGTTTTTAGAGCTCTGAGAAGCTCGTGGTTCTGATGTTGATATCTATCTATTGCAGTATGAGGACTACAAACGCTTTGAAGAAAGCTTAGACATGGAGGACCCGGAAACGGAAGATCATCAAGGACTAAAAGACTGGTCTCTGTTTAATTCTCATCCATATAATCTTACACCTTTATTAGATGAGCCTAGAACAAGAACCAGAGGATTTAACTCTATATTTTGGTGTGTATGTATTCAGGTGGACGAAGAGCAAATACGCATACTTGAACCAGCCGGCTCTTGGATCTGCAGATTCACTGAAGAGAAAGAGGTTTTCATCTTATACACCAAACTGTTTCTCTTTCAAGCCTTGCAATCCTCTCTACGCAACTTCGCTCAATGTCTTTTGAACCATGAGCAAACTCTGCAATTCTGCATGATCAATTGTCTTGCAAATATGTATATATATGTGCGTGTGTGTGTCTGTCATTCATGTGTTAATGCCTCTATGTTAATGGATCTGGAATTTGGTGTGGTTGTTGATTTGTAACTGTTGAATAAAATCTTTCTATGGAACAGTAATTTCTTCTTGTTCCATTGATGATAAGGTTATTGTACTTTGGTGTCTTTACAATTCTACTTACATGTCAGATGAATAATAAGCTTCCATTTATCTCAATTTGGATTATTTAATTGTTGCTAAATTTAATCCTCGGTTATAGACTCAACTCAAGTTAGTAGATCACAAACGAAAAACATTTTTCACTCTTCAATTTGGTATAGTTTGCGAAATTTTATTGAATCTGAAAACGTTGTGCACAAATTTGTTGATTTTGGAACTAATGACATTATAGATCCAACGATATTTTGTATCATAACGAATTGGTTAAAATTATAATGTTTTTTTTTTGTATCTGTAATGTTTAGAAAAATCTATCAAATCGAACAATAAAGCAATTGGGGAATATTTGTTTGCTCCAAAATTGTTAAGTTGCTTTATACACGAATTGTAAGCATAAACTGGTTTTCCAAGTTATATAGCAATGGTAAAAAATTATTGTTAAATACTAAGTTTAACTAATATTTCTAATTAACAATAATCATAAAAAAGTTGACCATCTCAGTTTGAAGATAAACAAATAAACTTAAAGAAGTGATCAAATCATGTACGGGTAATGTCTAACATGTTCTTTCCACATCTTAATTCATATATAAACAAATACATATACAAATGGTTCTTTGGGACAAGACAACAAGAAAGTTGGATAAATCCTATCCTATCTTTCATTCTTGAGTTACCTCTATAGTTATTTATGGTGTAAGTTTAAATCTTCTCTATTTTATCATAGAAAAAACTTACAATTTGAAATCTACCACATTAAATCCTAAATAAGTGAGCAGTGAGCTTATGGCCAATTACAATTATTAGGGTATTTTTAGTAATCGTAAAAATAAAGAAGGTGTAATCGGAAATACCAAAAAGTATGGGGAACAAAACCGAAAAAAGAAGAAAATTAAAGACTGAGTCCAAAATTCCTAAAGTCAAAGCCACCTTCCTAACTTGTTGTCTGTATCTAACAAATACGCATAGACGAAGACGACGAGAACGAATCAATCACAATATTTCAATCATTTATTCTTCTTCTTATTATTATATATAAATAAGCTTCAATCTGAGCTTCATTGTGACTTCTCTTTCTTTCAATGTTGTTCTTTTAGATCTTGAAGAACACACAAAAAAACATTTACAGAAGGAAAAAAATCAAAATCCATGGCGCCTAAATCGAAGCAGCATCTTCGTTATCAGCCACGAAAATCTCCGTCACGATCGACTCAAGCTTTCACAGTGCTTATACTTCTGCTCGTAGTGATTCTGATTCTTCTGGGTCTCGGGATTTTGTCACTCCCTAATGCTAATAGAAACTCTTCGAAGCCGAATGATTTGACCAACATTGTACGCAAGAGGTTAGGGCAATTTCTGATCTGGGTTTTTGTTTTTGATTGGAAAGTTTTGATTTTTTTTGTTTTTTTGATTTGGGTTTTGAAATTTTTGTTAGTGAGACGAGCTTTGGAGATGAGGAAGGGAATGGTGAACGTTGGGTTGAAGTGATTTCTTGGGAGCCTCGAGCTGTTGTTTATCACAATTTCTTGGTAATTTCTTCTTTCTCTTTGTTGATTTGATTTGATTAGGACTTTAGATTGCTTCTTTAATGTCTGTATTTCTTGTTAGACAAGATAAGAGATTTGAGATTGTTTTGTTTCGAAATTTTGATTGATCGAGTTGACTTTAAATCTCGTGAGAGCTTAGATTTTGAGATGTTCAGTGAAAATGGCTTATGGGGAGGAAACACAGATTGCTACTTTTGATCGATCTAGTTGGCTTTGTTCTGCATTAGAGATTAAATGTTAGATTTGCTTGAATCTTCCACTGAATAACATTTGGAAATGTGATTTTGGGGATTTGTCTTTGATGAGTTATTATTCAAATAGAATGTTTGAGATGTGATGCTTGAGCTTTATATTCATTTCTGTTTCTATAGACCAATGAAGAATGTGAGCATTTGATCAGCCTTGCTAAACCGAGCATGGTTAAGTCAACTGTGGTTGATGAGAAAACTGGTGGGAGCAAAGATAGCAGGTTTGTATTCCTTTTGTCCTTCTAGATTAACTTGGAAAGGTTTGTTGTTTTGTTTAATCGATGTTGTATCAATCCTGTGCAGAGTAAGAACTAGCTCAGGAACTTTCCTTAGAAGAGGACATGACGAAGTTGTCGAAAGGATTGAGCAAAGGATTTCAGATTTCACCTTCATTCCTGTTGGTAAGTGCCCTTTGCTTTAGTTATCCAATACTCTGATGCGTTGTAGGAAGTATTGTAACATCTTTTTTTTTTTTTTTTTTGCAAAAAANACATCTTAAGATCACAGGTTGCAGTTACTCTTGATATCTTGAGTTGTGTTCCTTTGTAAAACGTTTTTTGAGTTTGTGGATCGCTTTTTTGTTTGTAGAAAATGGAGAAGGTCTTCAAGTTCTTCACTACCAAGTTGGTCAGAAGTATGAGCCTCACTATGACTATTTCTTAGACGAGTTCAACACCAAGAATGGAGGACAACGAATAGCTACTGTGCTTATGTACCTGTAAGTAACTCACAAAAAGTCTTTATCCCTTTTTCTCAGAGACTTTCTGTGTTTAATCTTGGTTTTTTTTTTTCACATGATACTTTAGCTCGGATGTCGATGATGGTGGCGAGACTGTGTTCCCTGCAGCAAAAGGAAACATTAGTGCAGTCCCATGGTGGAACGAGCTCTCAAAATGTGGCAAAGAAGGACTCTCTGTTCTACCAAAGAAGCGAGATGCTTTACTTTTCTGGAACATGAGGCCTGATGCCTCTCTAGACCCTTCGAGTTTGCACGGTAAAAGACTATAAGAGATTCAACACCCAAAACTATCTTTTTTGCTTTCTCTTGAAGCTATAATAATATCAGTCTCTGAATTTCAATTTCCTATGCTTTGATTTTCAGGAGGATGTCCAGTGGTGAAAGGAAACAAATGGTCATCCACAAAATGGTTCCATGTCCACGAGTTCAAGGTTTAAGAGAAACAAAACACAAAAAGCTAAAAATTTGAGGTAATCTCTTAAAATCTCAAGCTATATACTATCTATCAATGGCATCTTCAAGATTGCCTCAAGTCTTTATCTTCAACCTCACATTCCCTTTTTTTATAAATCTGTAGGTTTTCGCGGAACCTTCAAGTTTGTGTGGATACAGTTCAACAGGTGTAATGTGTATTTCCCTTTTGAAGTGAGAGATCCTTAGGAAATTGGAGGCTGTATGTTCTTTCATGGGGGATATTTGAACTTTTTGTACTTTTCTTTTAAACTATTTGAATTATTTGATACTTGGACATGTTCGGATCTGAGTTTTGTAACTTTTAACAACTCAATACAACCATGCATTTTCCGTTTACATGCACAACTATATTTATCCTGTTTACCATGTATTATTATAGACTACAATCAAGAGTTCCCTATGACAGCTGGTTAAATGCGGAAGAATGTGAAAATAAGGCTGAAACAAAAATATTTGTATTGATATGTTATTTGTTTCGATTTGATTGAAAATTTTTGATAACCCGTACATTTACTTACATAAGAAAACAACTTAAAAACTTTAATATCTATGGAAAGTGAAGCATAACACAAACATTAACATTTGAAAGGTATCTACTCCGTTTCAAAGATGTAAATTATATACTTATATTTAGATAAATAGATCCATAAATGGTATAACTATTAATATATTCACAAAGTTAAGAAACTTTATTTATCAAACTTATAACTCATTTAATTTTTAAAGTTATAGAGCAATACAAAATTAATTTCGAAGTGACTAATGTAATGTATTCTTAGTCCTATTTCAATGTTGTTAGTAAAATCTAGTAGTATCCATTAAAGTTTCACTACTTTTCCATATTTATGGATAATGACTACTTTTGGTTAGTCAAATCTAGTAGCAATTACACCTCAATATTTCCACTTGGAAGTATATACAAACTTTTCAAGATTTTTTGGTCAACCATCACCTAAATTGGACTATAAAAACCGATAGAGAGTACCTTCAACTTCACCATTCAAAGATTTGCCAAAATAAAATTAATAAATCACCATTGAGAGCAAAAATTTAATAAGATAATACTTTGGGAATGAAGAGCATATTCTTTAAGCTACTGCTATTGGCTTCTCTTCTAGTCGCCGTCTTCCGTAAGTATACCTTACCAACAATATCATTTGCAAACAAAACAACTAAAATGTACATATTTCTTTACTTAGTTAAAACTAATCTTTGTTAATAAAAAATAATTTTATTTTAAGATCATTTTGTTATACTTTTGGTTGTTTTTGAAGGACAAAACTATGCAGTCGGAGATTATTGTGATACAAACGAGGACTGTAAGCCGGTGTGCATACCACCGTACTCTTGCGACATGACCAGACACCTTTGTATGTGTCATCCAAATAATCTCAGTTCTTCCAATGATCCTTGTATTCCAGAACATAAAGGTTGCAGTGGAAGAAAACATCCACCGCAGCAGCGAATAAAACTTTAAAAACATGCATGTACATGTTATGATAAAAAGTGATTTGAAGAAAATATATATGGTCTATTTTAAGAAATTTGATGATTATTATAATGTGTTGATAATCATAGGTATATGAATATTGTCTTGATTTTTTTGAAAGTATATATAAATCAGTATGAATTAAGATCACTTAAATCGAGACAAACAAAAGAGTAGTTTGACAAAATATTTTTGGTTTTGGATTTTGATTTTGCAAAATCTCACTTTTTGTCCATTCATTGATTTTTTTTAAAAAGAATAGATTTGGTAGATTCTAGTAATTTCTTCATAAAATCCAAAAACTATATTTTTTTTTTGGTTTTCCAACAAAATCTATTTCTTATTTTATATTGTTTTTACAAAATCTACCATTCAAAGTTCTTCACAAATATCAAAACTAGAAAAATGAAAAACTAAAACCAAAAACCAAAATTCAATTAAAGAAACTACAAAAGATTCATGGCCTTAGTAAGCCTTCAAAAAAAAAGAAGGAATCTCTCTCCAGTCGTTGCTCCAACATATTTAGCTAGTTAGGGTTCTTCTGATCTACAAGAACTTCTGTAGGTGCACGAGAAAACACACGAAAGTGGAGCCTAGAAGCAAAAGGATTCCAAAATAGTCCAATTTCGTCACCTTTTCTCAAACCTCTCCTACGGACAAAATACCTACGCCATCCTCCGATTAAAACATAGCAATTCAGCGTGGTCCATCTCTTTAGAAGCAGCTCAAACGTAGAGTTAGTGTCGCGGTCGTAAACATTGACCGTGACTCCTAAGCCTTGTTGCAAATTGTTTTGGTCATCCTCGTTGAGATACTTGAGAACGTCTTCCTCAATGGGGCCGATCTGAAGAAGAAGACGGCTAAGTGGGCCAAGATCGCTTGTGGTTAGTACCTTCTTGATGGTCCACGGATCTTTGAAGAGTCTTAGTTCTGTTGAAACACCGTCCGGTTCTTTCTTTGCCCTTTCTTGATTCGAGAGATTCCTCGTTCGTTTTACTTTCCTTTCTTCTTTGACTAATTTGTGGTCGCTTGGTCTGCAAGAAACCTCGGGATCATCAGAGTTCCTCCTTCTCTTCTTAGGGTTTTCACAAGACGACAAACAGAGATTCGTGGAGACCGGGCTCTTTTCCGATGACTTGCCGGAGGGAGGCATTGCTTTTGGGGGAAATAATTGGAGCTCTTGTGGTATTCTTTGTGGATTTTGGATCATTCTCGTTCGATTCTTGAATCTTGATGGAGACGTTGTAGAGAGAAACTTTCGAGTGAATGAGAGAGGGAGCGTATAGGAGACTGAAATATATATAGCCCTTAGCTTTTCTTCAGGTATTTTCCTATTTGAAAAAAGGAAATTCATTTGTTATCGAGAAAAGGGAAAGGGAATTACCCTAAAATATAGTTAAGAAAAATGCATTTCCTATCTAGAAAAAGGTAAAGGGAATTAACTATATTTTATTTTTTGTAAATTTATGTGAAAAGTAATTTTTTTTATTATACTATGAGTGTGCCGTCTTCATGAAATTCGTTGGAAAACTATAATAAAAAGACGCCTAGACTTTGGGTGAAATTGCAGTTGAATCAATGTTCAGATTTTATTTGATTTGTGAAGTTTATGTTATCAGAATTTTATTCCAATATAGACAGATCACAGTCATACCATGACAAGAGATATTTAATCCAGATGGGCCAGAGAAGACCCACAACATAGCCCAATGCAACTCGTGTTCTTTTTAAGCGTGCAGATACGTAGTCGGTAGTTAAGTAAGGCCTCCAATATTTACTAGATTTTAAGCCCACGATATAACCCAATAGAGTTTTAAAATGAATTTTTGTATGAACGGTTTGATGCTGTTAGAGGAAGATATCAAAAAATGTGTGGAGACTTCTTATACTGCGACTCATCAAACGTAAGTTTTCTATTTTATCTGAACAGAGGGAAGTTAATCTTGCAAAAAAAATTCGTTATTCTTTTTAGTTAAAACTAGATAAGTGGTTACGTCGAAGGTTTCTTCTTTGTAAATTTCCTTATAATATAAGAATGTTAGCTCATTTTGTTCAGAATTTTAAAAAGGGAACGAACACATGTATCTTCTTTCGTCTACACACGTACAATATCAAACATGACGCCATGTACAGAAAACCATTCTTATCATAAATACGTCTACTGAGTCGTTTGTAATAATCTTCCTTCGATCGCTATTGCCTATTTATGTAACTCTGTCCTCTGATGTGTGTGTATGTATGGGGACTGGCATGGACCCAATGCCTTTTGCCTCAGATAAAATATTAAAAATCTCGATGCAAATATCTTCGAGCTGATATTTGTAGAAATATCGTATACATTTATGTATTCACCAGGATCGTGTATTTATTGTGGAAGACATTATGTTATGTGGAGCATTATTTAACTAATGCTTTGGAGATAGACATAGTCACATAGACACATCCTCCTTCTGACATCGAATTCAATATTTAGATATATGTATTAAGTGTCATGTGTGCACAGTGACAGTAGATTTGTTACAAAGCTATTCAGTTCATTTTAAATCAGTTGATAAATAGTGATCAATTAACACGTATTACTTATATTATGTTAAATTTCGTGTCATGCTTAACACGACTTTTCGTTAAAAATGTTTGTCCGATCTATCTTTAGCCGCCGTACCCATTCTAAGGACGGTAGCATATATAGCAGCTTATTGAATTTGAACCACTCTATTTTGTGTATAAATTGACATTTGCAATTTTTTTCTTCTAATACAATAATGGTTTATCAACAATGAACTACTCTCAAAGAACAATAGTTAAAAAGTCAACAACCATTTAGACGAAAAAATGCTTGGCAAAGTCTTCACGTTTTTATTGGTTAACTGAATCTGGATACAAAGCTCACAATTCACAACTACTCATTATTATTATTTTGTTTAAAGTAAACACAGTTTGCAACTTTTTTGAACGAAATATACATAAATAGTGATGTTTTTCTGTCACTTTTTATTAAAATAATATGGTGGTTAAATAGGTATATCTAATAACAATTCTTTAACTAGTGGAATGAGACCAGTGAACTCAACTAAATTTGCGTTATTTTTTTATTTGATATATGCCATCCTAATCATACAATTATCTAAAAGATGTTAGGTGTATTATTTTACATCATATTTATTCAGACACTTTAATGAGAAAATCGAATTAAAAAATGCTGAATTCAAGTTTTTAAAAAATGATATCACAAAATGTGTTAAAATGGAAGATTTTATCAAAAAAGTATGTCATAATTGTGTCAATCTCCCATAGAAAAACCAATTAGGCAGTTATTATTAGCTATAGAAAATGATGCATTAAATGCAAATTGCAAATTGCAAATGGTTATTAAATATGTAGAAAGAAAGAAAAGTTATTAGTTAATCTTTTTAAAAAAGGTTGAATGCCCCGTGAGCTCATCTCTCTTGTAATCTCTGACTCGTGCTTTCTGATAACGAAAAAGTTTGGAACTTTCGTTTCGTCACTGATTGTGACACACAAAATCAAACCCCTTAAGATTATCTTTCACCTACAACAATTCTGGCCATGAAAGCAAACATAACCCAAGCTTTAAATGCAAGTAGCGAAACATCCCATCTTCTTCTCCTTCTCTCTTAAGCACTAAGCAAAATCCCATCTTTCTCTCCTTCTCTTTCTCTTCTATATAAGCGTCTCTTCGAACTCTGTTTTTTAATCGTAAATCGTTTCTGGGTTATATTAAGAAAAACATGGCAGCCTCATCATCATCATCTTATAGATTTCAATCTGGGTTTTATACTCTTTCGTCAAGTCCTTCTCTTGGGAATTTCGTCGAACGGATTAAAGACGCTTGTCGTTTTCTCGTTTCTGCTGTTCTTGGAACCATCATCTCCGCGATCTTGACCTTCTTCTTCGCGTTAGGTTCGGCTTTTGTTTACTTATTGTCTGAAGTTTTAAAACTCGATTTTGGATCTGTGCAGTCAATAACTGTTGTTGCTCTTCTGCAAATTCTGAGATTGTTTGGTAACATAACTTGTTGCTTATTTTTTGATTGGATTGATTTCAATTATTGATTTGATATGATTATTAGCAGATCTGCAATTTGGGGCTAAGAAAGCTGTTTCCTTTTTCATGTTCAGTGGGGACATTGCTAGGGGCACTTACAGGAGCTTTGATAGGCCAAGAAACTGAGAGTGGTTTCATTAGAGGAGCAGCAATTGGAGCCATTTCGGGAGCTGTTTTTTCCATTGATGTCTTTGAATCATCGCTAGATCTTTGGAGATCCGATGACTCAGGTTTCGGATGTCTTCTCTACTTGGTGAGCAGCAACACTTGCTCTGTTTTCAAACAGCTGTGAAGTTTGGAATGTATATTTGGGATTTGATTGGATTGAAGTTTGAAGTGATTAGTGTTTCTTTCCTAACTTTTTTCGTGTAGATTGATGTCATTGTTAGTCTTCTAAGCGGGAGACTTGTACGGGAGCGCATAGGTCCTGCCATGCTAAGTGCGGTGCAAAGTCAGGTATGTTTTGCATACATAGCTTTCAAATGTTTCACCATTTTCGTTTATCCTCGCATCTCCCATCTTTATTGATCCTTTTGTTCTTGTTTCTCCTAATCAGATGGGAGCTGTGGATACAGCCTTTGATGATCACACAAGCCTCTTTGATATAGGAGGCTCTAAAGGATTGACAGGTGACCTGGTTGAGAAAATCCCAAAGATGACAATCACTGGCAACAATAACACAGACGCTTCTGAGAACACAGACTCATGTTCTGTTTGTCTTCAGGTACTAACATCAGAGCACTTCGTTTTGGCTCATTATATTGAATCACAGATCTTTATTGAAATTTTTTCGGTTTTTTTTTCTCAATCCTGATATGTGATCTATTTGCAGGATTTCCAGCTTGGTGAAACAGTTAGAAGCTTGCCTCATTGTCATCACATGTTTCACTTACCTTGCATAGACAATTGGCTCCTCAGACACGGTTCTTGCCCGATGTGTAGACGTGACCTTCAATGATGATTTTCTCCATTGTCCTTCTATCATAATGCAGTCAAACCGCTCAATTCAGATGTTTCTACAGCTCTTACCTCAAGAATCTGAACTGCTCCTCTTCCTCCTCCTCGACTTTCATGTAAATTTTGGCTGTTTACAATTACTATACCTCTCGTTCTCTTTCAGAGGCTTTGTAGGACTCTTAGTTCGCTAATGTTATGTTTAGTCAGCATATGTACAAAGAAGCACACAAAAAAAATAGAGTTTTTTTTGTTTATTTTATTCAATTTTTGTGGCTAATGTTGTTTGACTTGTGTTCCATTGAGCCAGAAACTAGTTGGTCGGCTTTTTATTAAGCACAAGTCACGGGACCAAATCCATTACACGATTATACTGGATTCTTGTCTGGTGTAAACCAAACTAAGTACTTACATATTTAAAGCACTCTTTGATGTAATTTTCTCTACCTAATAATCAATTGTGTCTTTTTATTTGTGAAGTCCCTGTCCAGCACCAAGTTGCAGTATGTACAACCGTAATTAATATGACTTCTACTCTAAAGCTTTTTTTTTTTTTTTTTAATCACATCCAACACATGTGAGTGATCATGCAACAGTCATGATACTCCCAATAAGTACATCTTCATATAGCAAGAACCATCAAGGAAATACATATACTTGCTTGTATGTCTAGAGAGTAGGATCAGAGTCAATTGTGAGGATGAATCCAAAGCAGTGTTTGTTTGTGCTTGTATTTGCTTGAGCCACACTAACGGTTCCTTCTTTAATTTTCTTTGTTTGGGTTGTCTCTTCCCATGCTAGTGAATTTACAATCGGTATGTTAATAATGTTTGCAATACTCCATTGTGTTCATTCATGAGTGTAATTTGCTCTTCCTCCTCCTCAACGTTCATGTAAATTACAGTTCTTTTGGTTGTTTACAATTACCTTGAAACAAGAGACAAGTCAGGGGACCAAATACATTTTTTTTTGGTGTGATGGGGACCAAATACATGAAACGTGTGCAATAGATTCTTGTGTGGTGTAGCCAAACTTACAAGTACTTTCATATATAAAAGCTCTTAAATGTGATTTGCTAATTGCCTAAAAATATTTAAGATACATGTTTTTGTGTGTATAAACTATAACGTAACACTCGTAATGGTTTAGTCGTTATCCAGCACCAAATTACAATATCCAATCGTAATTATTAATACGACTTCTACTATAAATTTGTGCCCTCTACTTAGTCCTACTACCTTAAACATTATCTGCGCCTCACAAACTTTTGCTACTCCTAATAATCTCTTTCTACGGTGTGCATGAGGAGAGTTAGTTTCTTTATATATTATATAGAAGGTATATGAATACATACAAATTTCAATAGAAACTTTTTCAGTATAAAACTTGTAACAAATTAACCATATGAAATAATATTTTCCAATCTCAAACCACATTCAATCTAAAGTGAGTCGTTTAGCGTTTAAATTTTAACAGTTTCATAAGTTAAGACAAAAAGTATATCCCAAAACTGAAATTTAACAAACCAAATTTGTAACCTAGAAAAATAAACTCAAATTAATCAAAGGTTGGTAAATCCAAAAATTGTCAAACCTTTGGTTTGAGAGGAATGGTTTCAAAACTAGCTAAACCCCAACCTTTCCGCGTCATCGAAGTCGTAACACGAGCATATATAAACCTATCAATTGTATGTATATTATTGATGGAGATGAAGACAAGACAATAGGTTCTCTAGCTCAAGGTTTGAATATCTCCAACAATGCAGAGATTCCTCAGTGCTTCAATGTTCTCAAAATAGTATAGACAAATCTAACAACTACGGGAAAATATAATATTTCATAAGAGAAATATTGCCAAAACTTCAAGTATTTTAGGTGTGCGAGAATTTGTTTCAGGTGATCAACTTCCAATTATCTTCATTTAGGTTGGATTTTAGATTAAAACATTTAATCCCAAAGAGCATCACCAAAACAAAATTCATCCAGTTTGTTCTTCTTGAATTTACCATATGGAGACTACATATGGTCTCAAGACTCAACTTAGCCAAAATTTATTTCCACAATCAAATATATTTTCATTTTATGGTATGCTTAGATCTATAACATTTATATATAGTATCATATACAATTATGATTTCGACCAGAACCACCGTAAAAAAAAAAATATCCCCACATAGCTTCATAGAAAGACTTGATGTTGTAACAACTCTCTTGGGTCATATAAGAGTAACCTTCCTTAGGCTTTATCTTAATATCATGTTCGTCAATTACCTCAAGATTTCTAAAATAACTAGCTTTTTGATATCCCTCATCTGCAAAATGTCCACTTCCCATATTCGTCGACGTGTGTTGTGAACCATCCTTAAAATTTATTATTTCGCCTCCCCATTGAATTTGGGTCGCACTATCTTTTAGATGGTTGAATAATATGAAGGCCAATACCCGACAATATCATGGTCATTAAATTTCAGCCACCAGTTACCTGAATGTGGATCCTATAAAAATAACACATTCGTTATCAGTTTTAAATTACCACAAAAACAAACTTGTATTAGTTATGTAGTGGAAATTGTTTTGCTATATTAACCTTCCATATAGTTGTGGGAATATGACATTGTTGACCATTGTAGGTAGAAAGAAACATTACTAACGGCTGCCCCTAAAGCAAATTTTTGGTTTATAGGAACAAATCCGGGGCATTCAAGATTGTAGCAGCCTGAATGGTACCCATCTGCCTGTTTTCACGTAACCAAATAACAAAAAAAAAAAAAAAAAAAAAANTCTATAAATACATATTTTGGTAATAAATCAAGATAGTATTATAAACATAAACTCACAGTCCAGAAAATGAAGTATTTTGGGTTGTCATCGCCATAACGATCTTGATAGACCTAAAACAATCAGAGATCAAAGCAAAAAAAACATGATATGAGATAATTGTATAAATATGTATAAAGTTGCATCTGTAAAACAAAATTAAGACCTGCCAACCAGCTTCAATGCTATTAAGTTCAGAAAACGGACCAGCCATAACCATATTTGTGCTAGGCTAAATTCTTTTGACGTTTGTACATAAGGTTTCCAGACGTTTATAACTGCTTGGGCTCCATGAAACTTTCCTTTCACTTGAATTTGGGCGTATTATTTATATGCACACATATACACATATCAAACATATAATATAGATATATACACACTTATGTTATTAAGAAAAGAATTACAGCGTTTCAAATGCTTATTGAATGACATATATTTATATACGCACCTCATGTATAGAGTTGCTAGTTGAATTGGATGGTTTAAGATGATGTGTGATGTTTGGATTATTTTTGCCATATCTTTGTATTGATTTTGTTCGTAATATATCTTGTCTTTTCGTTCTTCTAATTGGAATACTATTTTTGGAACATTTTCCGTTGATTGTCCAAAGTTGAATCACAGTATTTTGTTTCTCTGTATGTGAAAATTCTTTGTTCCATTTGTCTGGGATATAACTTGGTCTCATCTACAATGCACACAATGTTAGGATAAAAATAAGAAATTAAACATAAGAAATCCAAAATATAGTTAGTTTCATCATTTGAAACGGTGTTGTTTAATTAGTGTTGTTATTGACCTGATTTTGAGTCTAGAGCTACTTTTAAAACAAATATTATCTACGATTTATAAAAGTATTAGATGTTTTATCTAATGATGGTTCTGGGTCCAACAAACTTATAAATCAAAAGGCTATAACTTTATGTTAGAAAATATATGATAAAAGAATTCAAAACCTGAATGGTATGGTTTTTGAGTAAAGGATGATCATAAATTGGATGATTGTTCATATGAACGCAATCTATTATATCTCCATCCGGACTCTGTAAAAAGATTATAAAACTAGCATGAATTATTTTGCCCAAATTGACTCAACTCTTTACAAAAATAACTCATTTGACTCCCTAGAAAAATTGAAAACTAAGTAACCCAACTCTTTCATTAAAAGTCTAAAATATCCTTTTGTCATGTTCTTGAACTCTTGATTGTTGGAACAATGTCCATTATAATTGCTTATCTAAAGACCTTTGTATCAAGAAGTAAACGGAAACAGTGACATGTGCACATGGAGCCACCGAGCCACACAAATGTCACTTTTTTCAATTCTGAAATTTGGTATCGATTTTGGATCAAACTATTACAAACTTGGTGTCTCACTACTCTTATTTTGAGTTATCCTCTTCTTTGCGAAATTTGGTTTTGGTTTAAATAAATCTGTTACAACGCGATAATTTTTTCTTATAAAAGAAAGTTTGTGAACATTTTCGTAAGTCTGTGGTGTCATTAAGTAATAAGTCTGTCGTAAAAATTAAATCTGCCACAAATTTATTTTCTTAAACTATAAGTTCGTCGCAAATTTTGTAAGTCTGTGGTGTCTTTAAATAGTAAGTCTGCCATATAAACTAAATATGTGGCATATTTAATTTCTTAAACAATAAATCTGTTAGAAATTTCACAAGTCTGCGGTGTCTTCAAATGATAAGTCTGTCACATAAAATAAATCTGCCATAATTTTTAAATCTGCCATAACCTTAACGGATAAGTCTGTGGAAAAAATAAAGTCTGCCGAAATAAATATGTTGCGATAAAACAAGCCTGCCACGGTAAATTAAGTCTGCCATAAAAAATAAATCTGTGATAACTTATTGGCATATTTTTGTAAATCAACCAAAAATCCGCCGATGGTATTTTCGTAATAAAATGTGACGCTGGAAAAAAAAAATTAATGGCATTTTTGTAATATTATTTTTCCTAACAAAGGAATACAAGGATATTTTAGATATTAAAAAAACTCAAATAACCCTCAAATATTTGGAGTTATTCTAGCAATTAAACACTTTATATGGGTCATATTAGTTTTTTTTCCCATTAAAATATGGGAAAAATTAAAATTTAGTTAGGTGTAATTTGTTTTTGTGTAAACTCACATATTTTATTAACCTTAATAGATTTAAGAGCAGTTTTGTTGAGTTTCTTTAGAATCGTATCATGAGTGTCAGAAAACTCACTTCCGGTACAATTAGAATGTTGAGCACAAAAAATGCCATCATCATCCCACTAATTATGATCAAGACTTCAAGAGTATCCAAATTTTTTTTGATAATTTTTGAAGAGCCTCTTTTTTTGTATAAATAGATAATTAAGTTAAATGCTTTATATATACACACAATGGATAAAAATTGAACAAATCTATGTAGTAAACCCTACAACTTATATACTTTAATTATTTTTATTTTTTTCACTTTAATTATTTTTATTTACTATAACAAAGACTCTTAATTTAAAATAAATTAAAGTGTATTTGTTCCTTGTAATAGATTAATCATTTTATATGTATACAAATACAATTAATGTAGACATAAATATTTGTAAATATGTGGATAAAACTAAACTTTTTTACAAAAATATACTTTTAAAATATTTTTAAGAAAAATGTTATGTTTTAGTTCTGAAAGCCTTCCTATCAAATAGGAAGTTCGATAAATTTTTGGATTTAGATAGACTGTTTAAATCACACAAATGCATCTATACTCTATACCAACCTCTAAAATGAGAAAAAAATGAGAAATATGAAAATTTTCAGAGAGAGAAATTAAGAGCCTAAATTTTTCTCGTCGTATAGATTATAGATTAGAGAGTGACGATTATAGATTTTGCTATAGATTTTACAATTTTGTGCGAATTCATATTTTTCTTTAACTAACAAAACAAAAACCAATTGTCTTTATAAATCGTAGGGAGGATACTTGTAACTCTAATATGCTCTGGCGCTAAGGTTCATTATCGAAAAATTTTAGTTTAAAATTTGGTAAAATTGCTTATGTTTTGCTCACTTTTTGCTTTAATTCTTGTCAGCTTTTTTATTTTCTCAAAATGTTTAACAATTTTAATGTATTGAATATTAAAAGATAATGCATATTGAAATTTGCTTTATACATGTAATTACTTATCATAATAATTTAATATATAAACACAATCAAAAAAATTTTTGCCATATAATATTTTGTTAAAAATGAGTTTTCCGCAAACATCGCGGGGCTCATAACCTAGAAAAAAAGCATTGACGTTACAAATGGAAAGTAGAGAGATGATTTATCTTACATGTGTTCTTCTTCTGTCCATGGAACACCTTTCTTCCTTTCATGCTCGGCCGTTCGTGCGGCGGATCCTCTCTTTCCTCCGGCGGCGGCGAAATAATATATGTTCATGTTAAACCCGTTGTTACCAGCGGCTCCGTCGTAGCATCCCCATTCGAGTGTGAATGAATCAGAGGCATAACCAGGGATTAGGATAAGACCTGCTTCGATATCGCTAACGTCTTCCTCAAGCTCTATGTATTGTTTGATCACATCTCCGACGGTTTTTATGGGAAGCATGGCAGCGACTTTGAAACATCTGTCGGGAGTATCTTTGTCGTAAAAGGCTAAAGCGTTTTCGAATTTCTTGTTTTCTTCAGCTGTCTATTTTTAAGAGAAATGTTTGGTTTCAGTTTTGAAAGCCTTCTTATCAAATAGGAGGTTCGATAAATTTTTGGATTTAGATAGACTCAGTTTAAATCACACAAATGCATCTATACTCTATACTAAGGGCATCCTTAATGGGAGAACAGTTTAGTGTGTTCTTAGAGTAAAAATATTATTAAAATAATATAAGATCATTAGTTTAGATCTTTTGTAAATAAGTTGGTTATTGGGAGAACATGTTTAAAATCATAAGATTTAATAATCTAAAACATATTACAATTTTAAAAATTCTTAAAAATAATTTTTAAATTGCGAACTTTAAAAACTTATACTAAAATAGATTTGAAAATAAAAAGAAACACAAAATACAATATCAAATTTTTATGAAACAAAAAAGAACATTAAAGATATAAGTAAAAAAAAAACAAACAAACAAACATATTATTTAATTAAACTCTAGCATAGATTTCGGATCGAAGGAGAAATGAAATATTTTTTTCTTAAAAATTAGCTCCCTCTCTCCTCTCTCTTCTCTCCCTTCTCTCTAAAAAACAAATCTAGATCTAGGGTTCCGCTTGGCGGCTGTCGCCGGCCTCCGGCCTCGTGCCGACGCCGTGTGACGGCCACCCTCTTCCTTTTCGCTTTCTCTCTTTGTCTTTTGGCTGGTCTTGGCAGGTTCTTGAGGCGTCGGGAGTGAGGTGGGTCACTCGGTTCGACGGCGGCGGCTCCTCCAACGTCGATGCAGAAGGGCCTCGTCT
>OVAQ01000104.1:0-53285 GCA_900406345.1 Erysimum cheiri
CCTGCAATTCATTTAATGAAAACGTGTTGCAGAAAGTCAAACTTGCCTCTACAATCTTATCCCACGCTCAAAAATTGATATTTTTGTAAATTCCATGACACGCCAAGGCCAATTGTTAAAAACTAAATCGGTTTGTCTTTGACAAAGAATCAATTTGTCAAATACCTAAATACTATCTTTTTTTTTTGTCTCCGCACAAATTGACCCTTTTATCATTCAAAGTTTCATCAATACTTTAGAGAAATATTTGACTGATTATGATATTAACCTTTTTTCTAATAATTCAATTATTCAACGAGTTATATTAAGCATTCAAAATTTCATTAATATTTTCCATCTTCTTTTCTTGGTATCTCATAATTATTTAGAGGAAAATCAACCTTTTTTTTTTCCCTCACTGTTTAATGAGTTTATGAATGACCATTACGAAAATAAAGAAACTTTCTGCTTTTAGTGATATGGACAAAGCATAATAATTATTTTTTGGTCAAGCGTGGCTTATGTAAATGAATAAATGTCCTCTTTTTTGGTCTTATTTTCCTTTATTAGATTTAATTTTTTCTAATTTAACATTTTTGCTTACTTTATACACAAAATTTTCCCCTTAAAGTGTTTTTTGACATTTTTCTGAGCCAATTTTTGTGGACTAGCTCGTCGACAAAACTTGTGTTCTTCTGCAAATTCACAAGGTATAATGAGATTCTTTTCTTTATTTTCATTAATAAGATTCTTGTTCTCTACAAGTTATGTAATTGTAGAGAAAGAATCTTCTGGTATGATGAAGTAATTTATTGAATTGAAATTGTAATTGTAAGATTATATAGTGTTTTTGCAATTGCGGAGACATGGTAGGAAGAAGCTACAGCTTAGATACGCGTGGAGTTGAGTCCACGGATCTTAGAATAGCTCTTTATGAATTGAAAGAAGATGTGCAGAGACTTGAGGAAGAGTTAGATGCTGAGAGAGAAGCTACAGCTTCATCAGCGAGCGAAGCCATGTCTGTGATGCTTAGGCTACAAGGCGAGAAGGCGATGCTTGCTATGGAAGCTAGCCAATACAAGAGAATGGTTGAGGAAAGAATGTCTCACGCTGAGTTGTCACTTGAGCTTTTGGAGGATTTGAATTACCAGAAAGAAGTTGAAATCAAGAATCTTGAGTGTGAATTACATGCTTACAGATGTAAGCTTATGAGCTTGGGATGCAGTGGTATTGATGAGGATTGTATGAAGTTTTTTGATAGGTCTCAAACACCGTCTCCTGAACCGATTAATATAGTTCCTGTGGAGAAGGGAGTTATAGAGCAGAGCTTTGATTCAAGTAGAGATAAGGAGAAGGATACAGATTTGTATAGGGAACAGATCAAGAAGCTGGATGAGCAATTGAAAGAGCTTACGGATTTTCGAGCTTCTGTAAGAGATCAATTCAAGAGTTTGGAGCAGGAGCCTGAAACTAAGAATGGAGGAAAGGGTTTGTGTAAACCTGATTTGTTGGTGAAAAAGATGTCCAAGAAATCATCAAAACAGAAAAGAGATAGAAGCTTTAAAAGAGATCATTCGCGGGGAAGTTGTTCTGCAAATGATGCAGAGTATCAGGCCGAGTTACAGCGGTTGAGAGAGAGAGTAGAACGGCTTGAGCGGGAGAGATGCAACACAGAGCCAGCTCAAACTAGTGAAGTAAATCAAGAAAATATGATGAATCTGCAGAGAAAACCAGAAGAAGAGTTAAGTTCTATGCAATCTACTGCAATGTTTAGTAATGACTCAACTATTGCTTCTGTTCAAGAGGTATGGTAAAATCAACTTCTTTCAATAAATTTCAGACAGTATACTTAAGTGCTAACAAATCTTGGCATGTCTATTGAAACAGGCAATGCTTTACTTCTGGCTATGAGACAAGCATTTCGTCTAGACTTGACGGCATTAGAGCGAGTTTATGATATCTACAAATAGGAAAAACATCTTGATTTGATTGAAAATTATACAAACTCTGAGAGCATTATAGTGTGTTTAAGATTAGTTAAAGAGTGTGGTTAAGATTGTAATTGCATTCGTTTTTGTTTTGCTTGAAGTTAGATCCACATCTTCTGTAAAGTTTGAGCCTTTGAGAAACATCTTCTATTCTCTAGATATTTCATAGTTTGGTTAATGACAAAAAAAGAAGAAATAAGAGAAGCATGAAAGTGAGAGTTACCAACCTGAAGAGTATTGTGGATGCTTTGTCATTTATGCACCAAAGAAAAGTCTAAAAATCTCACAATCACCACTCTTAGATTGTCTTTGGTTTAATTTGAACTCTTTACATAATCCTAAACAAATAGATAAAACCCTTTCTTTGATAGGTAGAGAACCAATGTTGCTTACCCGATAGCCCGATAAGGTTACAAGTAGCTAACTGACCAAACTTCTTCTAGATATGTCTTAATATCATCTTTTCTCATGCTTATTCGTCATCATAGCTCTCCACATTCTAACACCTAATCCAAAAACTATTCCTTTCACCATCTCAAAACCTTTACTTCATTGGCACAACTACTTTTATAAAATCCTTTTGTGTCACTATCACTGGAGGTAACATTTTCAGCTCACCACAACTTTGTGATTACTAACAGTCTCTAATTTTAGCTTGTTGGATGTCACTCTCAAGAAGCAAGAATCCCTTCTCTTTTACGGGTTTATACCTTCCTCTTCGTGTGCGCATTCGGATTTGCTAAGCACTTATTTGATCTTTTTCTCTTTTGCACCTACCTCATGATCATCACTTCCAGATTGTCCTATAGCATCTTCTTTTGCTCATTAATATCATTAAGACCAAAAAATCTGTTTCTACTGAAACAACTTTAGTGACGATAAGACAAAAGATAGAATATATACTTTTGACAAGTTAAATGACATATATGAAGCTTCAATTTATAAAGTTCAAATTTTTCTGTCAAAACCAATAATAAGAGTTTTAAATTTGAAGTGTTTTTATGATCATCTATGTGAAAAAATGTTCTTATATGATAATTCATTAATTTTTGAGTGTCAAAAGATCGTTTTTGCTTTTGTTTCTTGGCTCATCACTTCGTTCTAAGATGACATAAAGAGACAAAACTCATGGCTTGTTGACCTTTGTTTGATGTACATGTAGATGTTACCCACTAATTCATACTTAATATAGAAGAAATATTAAACTAATAAAGGACTAATGATCAAAGACAGTGGAGAGATTAGTTAAGTAGACATCAGCTTCCACTTGCAATATAAATCTGTGCTACAGATTTTGTTTTCTTTAATCCAAAGTTAGGCAAAAAAAAGGATTTTGATAAGATTATAATGTAATGGAAGATTAGGAGAAACTTCATTGCTAGATTCATAGCACACACATGAGCTATGATCATGATTACACAAAAACTTACCAAATCCTTCATTTAATATAATTAACCAATGAATATGAAATAGAAGATTTGGGTGGTTGATTTTTGATCTGAAGAAGACTTTAATTCACTAAATCTAACTTTATTACCTAAGCAAAATATATCAACTTAAGAATCCAAGAAAATATCATTAAAAGAATGAATACAATGATCAAAACTTTGATTCAGAAACCATCATGAACTAGCTTTCACGTTGTCTTTCTTGAGATGAACAATGCAAAAGAGATGGACAAGAAAAGAGATATTCTTTAAGCCTTCCCATCTCGTGTGCGACATCGAGCATGTTAGGCCTAGTTGAAGGATTGTATTGAGTACATATCAATCCCAACTCAATCATTTCCAATATGACTTCTCTCCATAGCTTCTCACATCTCTCTGGTTTCCCCTGCGGTTTCCATCTTATCATCGCTTGTTCGATGATTCCCTCTAGAGAATTCGGGTAATGAGACTTCATGAACTCATGTAAGCTTGATCCTTCATTAACAAGAACATCTGTTGGTCGCCTTCCGCTTACAATCTCTAGCAAAAGAACCCCAAAACTGTACACATCTCCATGGATCGATGCGCGTTTTCCCATCCCGTATTCTGATGAAAAAATGACTTAAGTATTTAGTTTAGAGACTAATGAGACTACTTAGTGAAACTTTAATGATGTTTTGAGAATTGTGTACCTGGTGCAATGTAACCGACTGATCCGCATAACAATCCATCTGTTGAGCCAAATGACACTGAATCATCTGTAAAAACCGTTTCTTCAACGCCTTGAACCAATCTTGAAATCCCGAAATCTGTAACCAGAGCGGTCATTTCATCGTCAAGAAGAATATTGCTCGGTTTGAGATCACAGTGAATCACTTTGACAGGTGAATAGTGATGCAAGTAAGCTATTCCTTCCGCGACATCGCTGCATATATTCACCAACTGAATCAAATCCAAGTTCTTGCTCGAGTACTCTCCCGGGTATAAATGCCTCTCCAAGCTCCCATTTGGCATCAGTGGCAGAACAAGAGCCTTGAAACCAGGTTTACTGCAAGTTGTGATGATCCTGATCAAGTTCCTGTGCCTTGTCCTCTTCAAGATCTGACATTCTCTTTTGAAACTCCCCGAGAATTCCACAGCAGTCTTCGGATCAAGTACTTTAACCGCAACCTTCGTGTTGTTCCTGAGAACTCCCTTGTAAACACGACCAAACCTCCCTGAACCAATCAAGCTAGAAGCATTGAAACCTCCTGTTGCTGCTATGAGCTGTTGATACGATATTCTCGGGTATTTCGGGTCATTTCGGTTCTGTTTTTCCTCGTCTTCTACCTCTTCTTTGTCGTACACCGTTAGTTTCTTTCCAAATCTTGATCTTTGGACCAAAGGGTACCCGAAAACACACAGCACAGGAGTTGCAATCAACGATAACAGAACCGGTAGAAGAACAGAAGGATACTTGTGTTTCTTCTTGCAGGATTGCATTCCTTTTACAGAGCCACACAAGAGAGAATCTCCAAGAAAAGACTCAATAGTCAGCTCAGAGAATGATCCTTTGTCAGATACATTCCCAGAGAACAAGTTGAAGGAGAAATTCAAGTGCTTGAGAGTCGAAGACTGTTGAAAAGAAGGCGGTATAGATCCGGTTAATCTGTTTAAAGACACATCTAGCTCTTTCAGATATGGCAATTGGCCTAATGAAGCAGGAAGAGTACCGAAGAAACCATTTCTTGAAAGATTCAGATGCTCCAATGCAATGCAGCTTCCGAGCTGAGGCGGTATCTTCCCTGAGAGTTCGTTGGAAGAAAGATCAATGGAGAGAACCATATCCATTTTGCTTAGCTCCAAAGGTATTGCCCCGCTTAAGTGGTTACTAGAGAGGTTAAGATACAGCTTCAGGTTTCTGAGATTGGAGACAACTTGAACAGGAATCTTCCCTGAGATATTGTTGTGAGAGAGGTCAAGAATCTCAAGATTGATACATTTGCCAAGGCTTTGAGGGACTGTACCAGAGAGATGGTTTCCGTACAGAAGAAGTCTTCTCAGCTGAGAAAGGTTAGCGAAACTATCCGGGATTGAACCAGAGAGCTTGTTTTTAGACAAATCAAGAAGACCTAGACGAGGAATATCCCCGAGTTCCACGGGGATTTCGCCAGTTAAGAGATTGTTTGAGAGATAAACCCTTTCGAGCTTGCTTAGCTTACAGAGCTCTCGCGGGATTGGACCGGTCAAGAGGTTACTCGACAAGTTTAGAAGAGTTAGGTTCAAAAGGTTTGATATCTCCGGTGGTATAGAGCCATGGATACGGTTTTGATCAAGATGAATCTGCACGAGGTTTGAAGAGAGGTGCCTTACAGAAGAAGTTATCTCTCCTCCGAGGTTGTTTCCAGCTAACTCGAGCTCTTGTAGGTGAAAGGAATTGGCGAGAGAGGCGAGAAAAGGTTCGAGGTTGGTGTTATTGTTGTGGCTAACGAAATGGTTATAAGAAAGATAAAGAAACTGAAGCTGTGGCATGTTGCTTATGACTTGAGATGGTAACTCTCCGGTTAAGAGGTTTGACTCCAAATCGATCCATTTGAGATTTGTGGAGTTTGAGAGCGAAGACGGTACAGTACCGATGAGCTTGTTCGACCAGAGAAGAAGAAACCGAAGTTCTTTGAGGTGACAATGATTCTTTAGAGGGATTTCTCCGGTTAGAGAATTGTTGGAGAGGTCAATGTATTGTAGAGATGAAGAAGAACCGTTGCAAAAGAGCTGAACCGGGATTGAACCGGATAACCGGTTGCTTCCAAGGTCAAGATAAACAAGTCGGTTAAGCGAACCAAGCTCTTGTGGAATGTTTCCTTGTAAGAGATTCTCAGAGAGACTTAACTGCTTCAAGGTTTCATACAATGAGCCTATCTCAGGTGGGATTTTTCCTGTGAATAAGTTTCTCGAAAGATCAAGAACGGTTAAACCGGTTAGATTAGCAATCGACGGTGAGATTTCACCGCCGAGATCTCGACCGCTGATGTCGAGCTCCATTACTCGAGTGCCCTCTATGTTACACGTCACACCAGACCAATTACAAACATCGACAGAAGAAGAAGAAGAAGAAATCGAAATCCAATTGCTTAGAGAGTTGTGAGGATCTGAAACAATGAATGATTTCAAAGAAAGCAAAGAGATTTGGTCGTTCTCTTTAGAAGCAAGAACGGTCATAATAGTGATCAAGAACGAGAAAGACAACAAAGAACAAGAATCCATTTTTTGTTTTGTTTGTGTGTGTTTAATTGAGGCAACAAAGAATCAAAAATGGTGTTTGACTATACATATATATATGTATATGTTATACAATCAAAGAGAGACAGTATCTCTATGAGAATCAAGTGTTTATGCCTAACTAACGTTTGAAGAAAAATGTAACGTTTATATTAGAGCATAAATAACCCAACAACACTTAAGGTGTTCAAGAATATAAAATTATTAAAATACACACTCTCTCTTCCTTTTACTCAACTTTATACATTCTCTTTCATTCTTTTACTCAACTTTTATTAATTTTATATTTAAACACACCCACTATCTTCAAAAAACTCTCTCCAAAAAGTTTCAAAATTAGAACACCTCTCTCCAATCATAACAACAATCTCCTCTTTTTACTCAAACTTTATTAATTTTATATTCAAAAACACTCATATTTTTACTCAAAAAACACTCTCTTTCCTCATATTCCTCAAAGTTTAATAATTTTATATGGGAGAACACCCCTAGGAGTTGCACCATTGCGGATGCCCTTAACGTTTGGCGTCTATGATGTTTGACTTAGAAAGTCAACCAATGAAGAGTGAACGCGTGTGTAACTTGACTCCGCCACGTCATTTATTCGTTTATAAATGCCGTGTGGTTAACTTTAATTATTTTTCGTGAAAGTGTATTAATTTTTGTATAGTGCGTTTACATGTCAGCTAAAAAAAACCTAGCTTAAGGCCTAACTCCATCATGTGTTTTTTATATTGAAAAAAGTATATACTAGATTAGATTAGACTAAATAGTCACGTTTTGTGAAAATTGGGTTTGAGAGTGAGATTAGTGGATGATACGTTAAAATAATAATGAAATATCATAACAATCTACAGGGGTGGTGTATCCTCAATAACGTCCGATGTGGCATCCATGTCGACCATAATATATATCAAATTGGTGTAAACATGATGATAATTAAACCAAACAAAAAAAATTAAGAAATACGAAGATGGCTTGGTTGGTTTTTATAATCGGGTACTTAAGCACTGAGGTTTAGGGATCATATAAGATAAATAAATCAACCTAGCCCACCACACACAATGCAACCAGCTTCTTGTTTATATCTAAGTGTGACCTTATAGATTAAATAAGTTGTTGCAACTTGTTGCACCAATATCGAATTTTTGTCATTCGTGATTTTGTTAATCATCACAACCTGGCCTGTATCGTACGCGGACACCGTCATATTTAATCTCATTTTTGTTATAAGACTGTTCTTGTTCGTCAAATTTTAAAGCACAGTTTATTTTTATTATTTTTTTTTGGTGAGGGTTTATTTTTATTATTTGTGTTAGCCGTTACTGTTGGTTTAAGTTTTATACAATAAGCTATCGAAGGTACAAACGGAAGAAATATGGTTAATGCGGTATATACGGGACAAAGGGAATATAAGTAGTGTAAATTGCAAAACAAGCTAGCCGAACAAAGGTTAAATGAAGAAATTAATAAATGCCGTATGGGTTTATCAAACTTTAACTAATTTTTGTGATATGGGTAAAATAGTTTTCAAACTTTAAATTATTTTTTAGTACTCCAAATTAGCCAAATAGCTTTTTTTTTTTAATGTTGATCAATAATTGTATGGTAAAAATATCACTAGAGATTAAGATCTAAAAGATATTAATGTTCACAGCTGTTATACATATCCGTTATACTATGCATTAAAGTTTGCAAAAGTGGAATGAGAAATACCAGTACCGAACAAGAAAGAAAAAGCATAATAAAACACATATCTAGTCACACAAGCTAGAACGTCAACACATATCTAGTTTTCCAACAGTAAACTAGATTCAGACAAGCTAGAACCAAAGCAGTAAACGTGACCAATCACAAGCTCAAAATCAGAAACTACCCAAATCAAATAGATAACAAGCTGTTCGTTCCTTAGTAGCAAACATACATAACTAAATCCAAGAGACTTTTAAAACCGCTCAATACCTCGTTTGAAGGAGAGGTTTTCTTAGGAGAACCAAGAAGAAGCTGCCGTTCAATCTCACTCTTAGGAGTTTTAGGGTTTAAAGAGTGATAGAAAGGCAAAAAAAACATTATACATAGAAAAAAAAAACATTATAGAAAAAGTAAGCTAATTAACCAATTAATTTAGACTAATAATACAATTACTCATGAATAAATAAATGGACAAAAAATGTACAAAAGAAAAAAAATCAAAAAAACAAGAAAAGTAAGTTTGAAGATAAAGACATTATTGTTAGATGACCATAAGCTAAGTCATTTTTTTTGGGATTATGAAAATATACCAGTGCCTCGTGATTTTCCGGATGCAAAAATTGATAAGGTATATGCTTGGGCTTAGGTCTCTCACATGCCCGGCCTTTACTTTTAATATAGATATTTCTTATGACTAAGCTTATTTTTGGTTTGCTGCAGATCAGAGGAAAACGCCCAAGTCATTTTTTCTGGGATTATGAAAATACACCAGTGCCTCGTGATTTTCCGGCTGGAAAATCTGTTTATAAATGCATTCAGAAGAGCATGATTGAAAGAGGTTTCACAGGGCCACTAAAGATAGAGATTGTGGTAGGTTATACAGACACCGTGGTGAAACGTGTGGGGAAAGAGATTCCAATCACCTATGCCGTCCCGACCAAAAGTAAGTTTATGTTTTTTACCTAAAAATATTTATTTTATCTTGTTTCTCGACAGATGAATTATTTCTTTATTTTTTGTTTTTTTGTTCCAGGAGCTCGTGGTTCAGGAAAAAACCAAGCTGCGGATAATAAGATCAGAACCAGGGTAAAAGCCTGGCTTAAACAGGGCCATCCGCCTCAAAACGTGGTAGTAATGTCGGCAGATACCGGCTTCAAAGAGATGTTTGCTAGTTTGGTAGAAGCTGGCCACACCGTGATTCTCATTTCAATTGAGCAAAAAAATCATAAGAATTCAGTTGATCTCAAGAACTTAACCAGTTTCAGCTACCATTTGAGAACAATATTTGGTCTGCCAGAGACACTGTCAGAGACACTGAAGAAGAAGAAGAAGAAGAAGAAGGCACTGAAGAAGAAGAAGAAGAAGAAGAAGGCACTGAAAAGGAAAATTGAAATAATTTGTCTCGACCAGAGGATTTAGATTATGGTCATCTAACAATAATGTCTTATCTTCAAACTTACATTTCTTGCTTTTTTGATTTTTTTGCTTTTGTACATTTTTTGTCCATTTATTTATTCATGAGTAATAATATTATTAGTCTAAATTAATTGGTTAATTAGCTCTAATATATAAATATACTTAGTAATCATTATTTTTAATAAGTTGCCGCTATATTCGCTCATGTAGTTATGATTTTTTCACTCTACACAAAATTTTGGTCTCTTTAAAAATTATCATAAATAAATTTTTTTATATATAAAACTACATAACACTTTTTTATCTAAAATCTACGGCTCCAATAAAACCGATCAGTAAACACTACAAAAATAAGTTATTTTACATCACTTTTTTAATATTTGCATTAATTATAAATGATGTAATATCTTTTTGCATTATTTAAATAAGTGACTCTGAAAGTGATGATGCAAATAATTTGCAAGGTTTATTAATAACTGATGTGATTATGTGAATATGAAAAGTATTTATATTAGTTAATATAAATGATGTTAGTATTTGCATCAATTTATCAAAATGATGTTAATATTTGTATTGGTTATAATTAAAGAGGTTAAGTGTTTATATCAATTTTAAATAATAGGTGTTTATAATCAGCGTAATATTCCAACTGCATTATGATTGACACTGATATTGACAAAAAGTATGGTAACTTTTGGTAATGAAAAAACAAAAATAAGAATCGCAAATCCCAACTGTTGATTCTGATCTTATGCTGATTTTCCTTTAATAACTACAGTAAAAACTTCAAAAATAAATAAATTAAAGGTGATAAAATTAGAAAATGCTTTATCTTTTAAATTGAAAAAAAGAAAATAAAAACACTCGTGAAAGAGAGAGAAAGAGGCTACTTCTGATGGTGGAGGATAGAGAACAAGAGGTATGATGAATAGAAGTTGGAGAGAGCTTGTTTCTGATGGTGTGGAAGATAGAGAGCAAGAAGTGTGATGGATGATAGAAGTTATATAATCTTTAGATATATGTTTTTTTAAAATAATTTAGTCATTATTGTTCGTTATTGTACTTGCACAGAGTGTAGAGAATACATAGAGCATAGAATGCAGAGTGCAGAGAATGCAGAACTGAACGCGAAACTAGGACACTATTTTGATTGCAATATGCCAATATCAAAAAAAGAACATACCAAAGAATAGTACAATAATGTAATGGGACATGACATTTGATATTGATTCCAAAGAAAAGTTAATTTCAAAGAAGAGTACAATCTTTACTACAATATTAATTTTGAAATACAAATTCTAAATAAACCTTAATTTTGTAAGCAATTACATCAAATGTCATTATATTACCAACTTAATTTATCTCATGAAGATTATTAAGGAAAAGAAAACTCGAATAAAAACGAGCTGTTAAGCTACTTGTTTGATGTGTTAGATAGACTCGGAACATCTTTTTCCAAAAACCATAAAACTCTTACTTTTTATGTCGCCAACGTCGACTTGTATCTGTGTACATGTCACAACACAATTGATGGTTGCAAATTCACCCTCATCATTATATTTACTTGTTTTAAAGGGAATTCAAATATTTATTTTTTATTACAACGAGCCATAATCAAAGTAGCTAACATTCCAAAAAAAAAATAGTATTGTTCGTATTGACTAAATTGTTTTTTTCTAAATAAATTATTTTTATTTGTTTGTCAACATCATTTTCATTAATTAGTTGTATCAACAGAATTAAGCCAGTGGAACAACGTTAACATACATAATAGATTGCGGAGAGATACGGGTATTGCGAGCAATCCTATCCGCCTTTAAATTATTGTTTCTTGAGATTAGAAAAAATAAAAAAATGGTATAAGTTGACAAAAAACCTCTTGATCTTTTCGATATCTTCCAGGTATAATATGAATGTGGACCACTCTAATGGAGAAGATAACATTTTCACCAATTCTGAGCAGTCTGTGATGAAACCTACTTTTGCGTTTTTGTGCGGCAATTAGGCTTTTCATTGCCCAAAGTAGTGCTTCTACCTCCGAATGTAATGATGAAAAGCTCGGTCGAAGATTGTAAACACCCATAAACGGTAAACTATCGTTCATTTGGCAGCAATACCATTCTAACCCCAAGAATTTGTCATTTTCTTTCCAAGACCGATAAATAAAACAATGACATCAATTGTATTTGATCAAAAAATATTTTTTTTTTGTTTTTCTCAATGTTTTAAAATCATTCTAGAAATACAATGGGAGATATATTTTGTTGGATATTTTATTTTATATATTTGGGGGAAATTAAATATCTATTGGGAAAAAAAAAACAAAAGAGTAGAGGTTTTAGAGAGGTTTGTTGGATTGTTCCTCACAAAATTTTCTCTCTTCTTCAAATGTTCATTAGAAAACCAATACCTTATCTTCTACTATCTCCTTCTTCCTTCCATGGCTTCCGCTACGGCGGCTTCTCCTTCTCTCTCCTTAAACCAATCCTCTCATTTCCAACACCAAACTTCTCTCGTCACTTGGCTTAAACCTCCTTCTTCCTCCGCTCTCTTCCGCCGCAAAACCCTTCCTTTCTTCGAACGCCATCACTCACTTCCAATTTCAGCTTCTTCTTCTTCTTCCTCTTCTACTTCTCTCGAGAAACCCACTTCGAATTCGGTTCATTTCCACGGAAATCTCATCGAGAGCTTCGAGAATCAAGACTCTTCATACGCTGGAACCATTAAAGGAGCAAGCTTGATTGAGGAGCTTGAGAATCCTGTCGAAAGGAACGGACTTTCTAGTCGGAGGAGGTTGTTTATGCAAGACCCACCATGGATCTCTGCTTTGTTTCTTAAGGGTTTGAGTAAAATGGTTGATCAGACTTTGAAAATCGAGAGGAAAGATATTGATAAGAGGAAATTTGATTCCTTGAGGAGACGACAAGTGAAGGAAGAGACTGAAGCGTGGGAGAAGATGGTTGATGAGTACCGAGATTTAGAGAAGGAGATGTGTGAGAAGAATCTAGCTCCGAATTTGCCTTATGTGAAACATATGTTCTTAGGATGGTTTCAGCCGTTGAAAGATGTGATTGAGAGAGAGCAGAAGTTGCAGAAGAACAAGAGTAAGAAGGTTAGAGCAGCTTATGCTCCTCATATTGAGCTTTTGCCTGCTGATAAAATGGCGGTTATTGTGATGCATAAGATGATGGGTTTGGTTATGTCTGGACATGAAGATGGGTGTATTCAAGTCGTTCAAGCTGCTGTTAGTATTGGCATAGCTATTGAACAAGAGGTATGAATGAGTTAGTCTATTTGTTTCAGTGAAGAAATGATGTGTTGAGTTGTGATTTTTGGTTGGTCTCTTAGGTGAGGATTCATAACTTTTTGAAGAGAACTCGGAAGAACAATGCAGGGGACTCACAAGAGGAATTGAAAGAAAAGCAATTGCTTAGGAAACGTGTTAATAGTTTGATTCGAAGGAAGAGGATTATTGATGCATTAAAAGTGGTGAAAAATGAAGGTACTAAACCATGGGGGCGAGCAACACAAGCTAAGGTGTGGCGTTTATAACCTTTTTTTGAGTTAAATTGATGATATTGGCCTTCGATAGGGAAACATATAATCTTAATTATTCGAACCATATCAATTTTCAGCTTGGAAGTCGTCTGCTAGAACTATTGATCGAAACAGCTTATGTACAACCTCCTCTGACTCAGTCAGGAGACTCTATACCCGAGTTTCGACCTGCATTCAGACACAAGTTTAAAACCGTGACCAAATATCCAGGGTGAGAAAGAATCCACAAAATGCATTTTCATCATTGAACTATTGTGATGAGTACCTATTGCGTCCCTTTCTTTGTCTTTCTACTCGGTTGATTTATGTATAGAACCGCCTATTACAGGAAAGTTTTTTTTTTTCCAACTGCGATATATGCTCATGGTGGATAGTTTACTTATTGCCGGAAATTTGGACTTTGCAGGTCAAAGCTGGTGAGGAGATATGGAGTTATTGAATGTGACTCGCTTCTCCTTGCAGGACTGGATAAATCTGTGAGTTAAAAACGTCTCTTTCTGATTGAAAGCTATTTATTCATGAGCTCTTAGGTGATCTTTTATTGTTCTTCTCTTATTCTTATGCAGGCTAAGCATATGTTAATTCCTTATGTTCCGATGTTAGTTCCACCAAAGAGATGGAAAGGGTATGGTTTGATAAAGTCCTTCTTGTTTGGCTCTAGATTTTGCCCCCTTACTTACGAATGATGCCCTATTATTAAGAACCTCAAGCCCGCACATTATTAATAGCCATGTAGTTCTCGTACTTACATAAGAAAACGCTGTGACATTTTCTTTAGATACGACAAGGGTGGCTACTTGTTTTTGCCTTCCTATATCATGCGTACTCATGGATCCAAAAAGCAACAAGATGCACTTAGAGATATTAGTCACAAGACTGCTCATAGAGTGTTTGAGGTACATTGGTATTTTTGCTCATGTAATTTATATTTTGTTGTTGCTGTCTGGTAATGTTTTACATAAATATTCCGAAATTGAACTTGAACAGGCATTGGATACACTTGGGAACACCAAGTGGAGGGTGAATCGGAAAATACTTGATGTAGTGGAAAGGCTCTGGGCTGATGGAGGCAACATTGCTGGCTTAGTCAATCGCGAAGACGTAAGTAAATAGAAATTTTGAATGGTGTCATTTCAAGAGTCAACTTATCTACAAAGTTATAGGTTTTAATGGTATGTGTCTGACGTAGTCTGTATACTCTTTTTTGTTTCCTTGTTTAGGTTCCCATACCAGAGAAACCATCCTCTGAGGATCCAGAAGAAATCCAATCCTGGAAATGGAGTGTTCGAAAGGCCAACAAGATTAATAGAGAGAGACATTCTTTAAGATGCGATGTAGAGCTCAAGCTTTCTGTAAGAAATCCATTCTTATTACCTACAAGATTTTGTTCCATCTTTACTTAACTAGCAAAAGATATGGACTAAATATTATCAATTCAGGTGGCTAGAAAAATGAAAGACGAGGAAGGATTCTACTACCCTCACAATCTTGACTTCAGGGGCCGTGCATACCCAATGCATCCTCATCTGAATCATCTGAGTTCTGATCTTTGCCGTGGAACCCTGGAGTTTGCTGAAGGACGGCCACTTGGGAAGTCAGGCTTGTATTGGCTGAAAATACATTTAGCAAACCTCTATGCAGGCGGTGTTGAAAAGCTTTCACATGATGGACGTTTGGCTTTTGTGGAAAACCATTTGGATGATATAATGGATTCAGCTGAAAATCCTATTCATGGAAAACGATGGTGGTTAAAGGCTGAAGATCCGTTTCAGTGTTTAGCTGCATGTGTTATTCTGACACAAGCCTTGAAAAGCCCTTCACCTTATTTGGTAATATCCCACTTGCCTATTCATCAGGTAAGCACTGTAAAGTTATTCTACTCTTTTTTGCTACTTGACACTTGCCTTCCGTAGAAGATTCTAGGTTGGGGAATTCAGTAGGCTGTTTGCTTTTCCCTGTTGTATAAGTTTTTAATTGGTTTCACCAGATGTGGTCTTTCCATTGGGCTGTGGATCAACTATGCTATACCTTTTTCTATTAATTCGATGATTCTTAATCAACACTTTTTCCTTGAATCATTTGTATGTGCAGGATGGATCATGCAATGGTCTACAGCATTATGCAGCTTTAGGAAGAGATAGTGTAGGCTCTCTTGTGAACATTTATAGTCTGCTACTTTTCTCTTATTTGAAGTCATATGCAATCTCATATTGTTCTCTTCTTGTAATCTGGCTTCTATCAGTTTGAAGCGGCGGCAGTTAATCTAGTTGCAGGAGAAAAACCAGCTGATGTCTATTCTGAAATTTCACGGAGGTAATATATCAAATTTGAATGGAGTGACTGTCAATTCATTTATCCGAGTTGGAATCATGTCAAGCGTAGTTTCTAATGTTTTCCTCTCCGTTTCTCTTTCTCACCCCTCTCTTCTTCGCTTGTGCTGAGATAGAGTCCATGAAATAATGAAGAAGGACAGCAGTAAGGATCCTGAGTCAAACCCAACCGCCGCATTGGCAAAGATCCTTATCAATCAAGTGAGTCTCATTGGTTTTTGATTGAACATAATGCCACTGCAGAAGTTCTTTGCGATGATGCTATGTTTGCTTCTAATTTCAGGTCGACAGGAAGCTGGTAAAGCAGACGGTAATGACGTCAGTATATGGTGTCACCTATGTTGGAGCGCGTGAACAAATTAAAAGAAGATTAGAAGAGAAAGGTGTTATCACTGACGAGAGAATGTTATTTGCTGCTGCTTGCTATTCTGCAAAAGTAAGAAGAGTGATAACATTCACGCGAATAATCTTTACCTGGTTTCTAGTTGTGTGTTAATTTTATACTTTAAAACAATTTTCCCCAGGTCACACTAGCAGCCCTTGGAGAGATATTTGAAGCAGCTCGTGCCATTATGAGTTGGCTTGGTGAATGTGCAAAGGTGCAGTCTTGTAGCACCTAACTCTGCTCTTTCTCGTTTGGTAGAAGAGAGACCTCTAATAGTGCTGTGTTTTGTTTTCCGCTTGTCAACGATACAGATAATCGCTTCCGATAATCATCCAGTGCGATGGATCACACCTCTTGGACTTCCTGTTGTGCAACCCTATTGTAGAAGTGAAAGACATTTGGTAAGTGTTATCCATTAAGAATCCTTCCTGTAAACTACGAATCGTCCCACTGGGAGAGCCAACAATTCTGACTATTGGTTGCAGATAAGAACATCTCTTCAGGTTTTGGCTCTGCAGCGAGAGGGTAACACGGTAAAGCCTATTTGTTATTTTTTTAATGATCTCTGGGAAAGATTTCACTTGTATGATCTCCATAGGCTTAAATACTTTTAATTATCAGGTGGATGTTAGGAAACAAAGAACAGCGTTTCCTCCCAACTTTGTGCACTCGCTGGATGGCACTCACATGATGATGACTGCTGTTGCATGTCGAGAGGCCGGCCTAAACTTTGCAGGTTAGTCCTGTTAATTCAACTAATGGTTTACCAACAAAAAATTTGGAATCTCTTATTCGATGTTTGGGTCTTGCAGGTGTGCATGACTCCTACTGGACCCATGCATGTGACGTTGACACAATGAACAGAATACTTAGAGAGAAATTCGTTGAGCTTTACAACACACCGATCCTTGAAAATGTAAGTTTTCGATAACTCTCTGGTTAGAAAGCTTAGGCCTACGCGTCTGACATTCTTTTTCTGCATATATGCAAAGCAAAAGAATGTGGTCGATCTTAGAGCCACCAGATAATTTTCAAGTCGTGTGTTAAGTCTTTACTGAATAGAATATTATGGATTAAATTACTATCACATTCACAGTAAACATCAAACAGAGCTTTCCTTATAGAATATCGACATTAATGATGATGCTCTAGTTAGTACTTCTTTCTACAATTGGATTTTAGGATTTGATTGAAGCTTTTGTCTTAACTACAGCCTCATCTGTTTTGTTGACATTGTTGTATTCTTGATACAGTTACTCCAAAGTTTCCAAGAATCATACCCGAATCTCGTGTTTCCTCCAGTACCAAAGAGAGGTGATTTCGATTTAAAGGAAGTGCTCAAATCACAGTACTTCTTCAACTGAGTCATGCGTGTCACACCAGTGAACCATCTGAACAAAGGAGCAAGTTTTGACTCAGAGATGTTTCTTGGTGGCCTGTAAATAAACATCCACCACCTCAAAGGACATGGAACGAACCAGAAATGTGGACGAAAGACGACTGCTACTGCAACACACTTAAGATTCTGTCATAAATCATCTTGCAGCAGAAGAGGCATTCATACAAATCTACTTAGAGAAATTTTGGCATCATTAAAGAAGTTTCTAGCTCAGAAGGTAGGTCTTACTTCTTAGACAATCTTGAATAATGGATGTAAGGCATGAGTCATTGCATCAAGCTTGCTTTTGTTTTGTTTTTTTGGGTATGAGGTTAGGATTAGAGTTGTGTTGTATTTGTCATTCATAATGTTGTACAGAGAGAGACTTAATATACAAACAAGAACACAAAAAACAAAGGGACTAGTGTTGTAGCAAGTTACCTCTTTTTGTGATCTTGTAGCCAACTTTTTTTTTTTCCAAGCAATGAAACAAATCTTCTTAACTACCCATGAAACAGTTATGCAGCTGTAACACATTTCTAAATTACGATAGTTGTGACGTCATTTCCTAGATAGCACATATGATACATAGCTTAATCATTTTTCTAAAATATGTGTAACGTCAAAACTTGATTAACATTGTATATAGTAAAAACGGGAGCTTAATTGATAAAAGTTAGAAATGGACGATAATGACAAATTTCAAAATATTGGAAAAGTTAGGTGTATCTGTAATTTAAAACTATTTTATAATCATGTATTAATGTATACGTTAACTGTGCCTTGCAGTGTGTGCATGCATGATAACAAAATTTAGTGTATTTAAAGAACTCCTTAATTGTGGCTTGAAGTGTGTGCATAACAAAATTGAGTGTGTGTCTTTCCTTCAAGCGCCTTACTCCAATGGCTTCAATAAGTTTACTTGATGCTTCCATAGCCATCTTTTGTTTTCTCATCCTTCATTACTTCTTCAAAACAACAACTCATGGCCTGCTCCCTAGGAACTGGCCGGTTCTTGGGATGCTTCCTCGTGTGTGCTCGCGATGCTTCACCGGTTATATGACTATTGAGATTCTTGAAGTCTCTGATTTGACATTTTCATTCAAGGGACCGTGGTTTGCTGGAATGGATATGTTGCTCACGGTTGATCCAGCTAACATTCATCATATAATGAACACAAACTTCTCAAATTACATCAAAGGATCTGACTTCAAAGATGTTTTTGATGTGTTTGGAGACGGAATAATCACAACAGACTCTGAGCTATGGAAGAATCTTAGGAAGTCTTATCAAGCAATGCTCCATCACCAAGCGTTTCAAAGGTTTTCATTGAGTACCACAACAAGTAAACTCAAGGACGGGTTTGTTCCTCTTCTTGATCATTTTGCGGAGAAAGGAACAATTGTGGATTTGCAAGATGTTCTTGGGAGGTTCACTTTCGATACGGTCTTAATCCTTATAACTGGTTCTGATCCTAAATCTCTCTCCATTGAAATGCATGAGGATGAATTATAATTGGAGAAGGGGTTTTGTATAGGCATATTAAACCAAAATTCTTGTGGAAGCTGCAAAACTGGATGGGGTTTGGACACGAGAAGAAGATGATTAAAGCCAATGCTATTTTTGACCGTGTATGTGCGAAATACATATCGGACAAGAGAGAAGAGATTAGAAGATCACAAAGGTCGTTTAATGACATTTCCTATGAAGAAAATTATGAGGATCTTTTAACTTCCTTCATAAAGCTAGATACAACCAAGTACAAGCTCTTGAACCCGAGTGACGATAAGTTCCTCAGAGACACTATTATGGCTTTCATTCTAGCGGGAAGAGATACAACTGCCTCTGCTCTCACTTGGTTCTTCTGGCTTCTCTCTGAAAGCCCTCAAGTGGTGGCCAAGATTCGCCAAGAAATCATCAGCACAAATGGTCAAGAGAATTTGGACAAGTTGGTGTATTTACATGGTGCGTTGTGTGAAGCAATGAGACTCTATCCACCAGTTTCCTTCGGACGCAAGTCATCTATCAAATCAGATGTGCTTCCAAGTGGCCATAAAGTTGAAGCAAACTCTAAGATTATTATCTGCCTCTATGCGTTAGGGAGGATGAGAGCGGTTTGGGGAGAAGACGCATTGGAATTCAAACCAGATAGATGGGTTACTGAGAATGGAAGCTTAAGACATGAGCCCTCCTTCAAGTTCTTGTCGTTTAATTCCGGTCCAAGAACTTGTCTAGGTAAACATTTAGCTATGACGCAAATGAAGATGGTGGCCGTGGAGATATTACAAAACTATGACATAAAGGTTATTAAAGGGCAAAAGATTGAGCCAGTTCTTGGGTTTATATTGTCTATCAAACATGGACTTAGGATCACAATTACTAAAAGATGTCCATGAAATTATAGATGTATGAATAAATCTTTGTTTAGTTTATGTTACAAATCTATCGTGAAATTTTAATATAAATATCATATAATAAATCTGCAATATCTAAAGAAATTATGAAATAAAAATATATGTATTATGTGTTGATGGGAAGTGTTTTTTTTTTTTACCTCTTTCTTTTGTGGTTTGTTATAACCAGATTATCCATGAAAGCTACTTTGTTTAAAGTGTTAGTAAAATCATTTCGATGGTTTATAGTGTTAGTGAAATTCTTTCAAGGTTTAAAGTGCTACTCAGTAATACTTTGAAGGTTAAAAATGTGATTTTCCCATATTAAAAAGTTCACTTGGCATATGATATCACTTTGGAAAAAAAAAAAAAAAAAAACTTGTTATACTATAACTTTTTGGGCATGGAACTATTTGGGCTCAAACAAAAATAAAAGTCCAAGCCCATTAATTATTATTACGAATCTGCCAGTTACGCAATTAGGGTTTTCTTCTCCTTCCCACAATCAATTTAGAGCTTCTCTCTCTCTCTCGACGACACTCTCTAGCAAACCTCAACCATGGCGGAGCAGGTTTCTAATCTCTCTCTCATTCTTGATTTATAAAGTCTATAAATTTCTCTAATCTGTTCAATTTGGATTATAATCTTGAATTAATATCTTGCAGAGTGAAAAAGCGTTTTTGAAGCAACCAAAGGTCTTCTTGAGGTACAAAATTTAACAAAACAATCTTTTTGATTTCTACAGTTTTTAAAGTATAATTCATTATTATTGTTTCAGCTCGAAGAAATCTGGTAAAGGCAAGAGACCTGGTAAAGGAGGTAATCGCTTCTGGAAGAACATTGGTCTTGGCTTCAAGACTCCCAGAGAAGCTACTGAAGGTACACATTTCCTCTATTACATTGTCTTTGATGTGTTTTTGTTTAGTTTGTGTCCTAATTTGGATTAAAGGTCATCTTTTTACAATTGGAATGACTTATGCTAGTAACTTGGTGATTGTGTGTTTGTATTGTGTGATCTAAGGCTTTGGCTAGTAGATAACATTGTGTGTGTTGTTTTATGTTTGTGAATTTTGTGTAGGTGCGTACATTGACAAGAAATGTCCATTTACTGGTACGGTTTCGATTAGAGGACGTATTTTAGCAGGAACTTGTCACTCTGCGAAAATGCAGAGGACAATTATTGTTCGGAGGAACTATCTTCATTTTGTTAAGAAGTATCAAAGGTGATAAAGATCTTTACTTTTGTGTGTTTTTGAACTGCAAACATGTTTGAGAATCTCCATCTGATGTTTTAGTCTTTTAACATTGATGAATCATTAGGTATGAGAAAAGGCATTCAAACATCCCTGCTCATGTCTCACCGTGTTTCCGTGTCAAAGAAGGAGATCATGTGATCATTGGGCAATGCAGGTGAGGACAGTAATGAATTATCTTGGATTCGTTAAAATCTTCGTGATAGATTCATCCATGTGCTAATACAGAATACCATTGTATTAATTTTGTTTCAGACCGTTGTCAAAGACGGTGAGGTTTAACGTCCTAAAGGTCATTCCAGCTGGGAGTTCCGCAATAGGGAAAAAAGCATTCACTGGAATGTAGAGACTTCTTTGTTGGGGTCTTTCGACTTAAAGAGGATTTTGGTTTTCGTATGTTATAATCTCAAGAATACCTCTTTTTTCATTTGTGTTAGCTGCTTACATTATGTTTCAAAACTTTCTCTCTTATGAAATACCATTATATAAGAATGATATGTGTTTGAAGTGTGTTTGAAGGAAAGCTGTGGGTGTCAAAACAGAGAACTAAACGCTAAAAACCTATCCACTTCAGGTAAAAAAGATCAGTGGTTTTTGTATCGGAAAACTGAAATGTGTTTAGAGGTCGACATACAAATGTTTCCAGTGACTGTATCCCGAAACCAGGGCACTTGAAGGCGAGGGGATAGATCGGTTTGCCTCAGCTTCTGACCAGGGATAAGGATAGTATGGGATGAAAAGGTGGAAAACAATCCTCCAACTTCTGCAAAATTTGGCTGGAAAAAGCCCCAAGTATGAGTTGATTTGGCCAATTTAGATAAAAGAAAAACAAACTCAATTTCATAGATTACCTTGAGGAGTTAGGCAATGAACATCGGCTTTATCGCAGCTTTCTATGAGAACAAAAATCCTCTTGAACTCTTGAAGGGCTTTGGTAAACCGATGTTACAATTAGAGAGTCATAGAATCCCAAGAAGAGTATGAGGAGATCACAAGTGATAAACCATGCTCACCAAGTGGAATTTTCACAGCACTTGCATTCAAAAACCACTTGTTTCGATGATTCACTTCTAATCTCCTTGTACTCTCCTTGAGAGTCTACGACTCTATATAATCTCCTCTTCTAATCTCTGTATGTGTCTATTAACCTTGAGTGGCTTGTTGATTGCTTGTGAGAAGTGCATTGAGTCGTCTCCTCTATTTATAACTTTGAGGGAACTTAAAACGTTTGAGGAGGCAAAGGGTTTTTGGTAGAAGTTAAGAGGTCTCATGTCTTTTGGCTTTTCGTTCATTTTGTAACCTCTTCTCTTCTTTATATAAACACCTAATTGAACCAAACTGAAGTATTCTTAAATGCTTTTTTTTTTTTTTTTCTGTAATTTGTTATGAGAGATAGGCTAAAAGTATTCTTTAGCTTAAGGAAGAGGTTGGAGTGAATCAAGTGTCTAACAAGCTACCAGCTCCAATGATGCGTCCAAGAGCAAGGAAACATGAGAGACGAGTTAAGCAAACATGTGGAGTATTGATGGATGTAATTTAGGATGAAAGCAATATATAGTTTTGTCAATGTTTCAAACAAAATGGCTTTTAGAAAACGCCATCACAAAAAAAACACATTTCTTTACAAAGGATTCATCATCAAACACAAAAGTTCCTCCAAATCCTTAAGAACAAGAGCAGAAAATTCTCTTGAGATAGTTTGATTTACAGCTACTTGTTCAAGACTTCTAGAACAAGAACTTTTTCGGTTCACTATTTACTATCCTCTTCTTCTGAAATGTTGAACAAGAACTTTGGAAGGGATGTGATCCGAGGAAGGTGTACCAGCAAATCACTGAATGAGTCTTTCCTTGACATGCCATGTAGTGGCTTGCTGCTTGAAGAAGGATCAACAACTCTTTTGCCTCCTTCGGTCATGTGTTTATTGTTATTGACCCCAAGCTCATCATCTGCATCAGCATTTTCGATACTGAGGTTCGAGTTTGCTGCAGCGGATTGCAAGAGGTTGCAGAAAGAATTCACTTTTGACATGACAGACTTCTCATCCGATGTCTCGGGTTGTTGGGTGTCACTAAGCAGCAATTGTTTCATTTCCTCGAATTCTTGGTTGTTCTCACAAGCTTGATCTGACAAAAATGCAAGGAAATCGTTCATCGAGATAGATTCGTGTAGTCCAGGCACTTTTATCTGACTCCAAGCATTTGTATTTCTCGAATCAACAGAACCACCAACTCCTTCGATGGCACAAGCATCCATCACTAAATATAAATAAAGACGTATGAGCACAAGAAAAGGTTAATGAATGTGAAAGATAGTGGAAACAAAAACAAAACACAATACCTGAGCTCGGCGACAGTGCGTCATGAGACCGAGACATATGCTCTGATGATGACTGAGCCCCAACAGGAGATGATGCCATATTCTGAGATCCAGACACTGAGGGATCCTCAAATATAGATTGTCGTACATCAAAGTACAGTGAGTCCAAATTTATCTCTGGCTGTCGACTTAGACAGAACAAGCGATGATCACATTGAACAAGCTTCTCGAAATGTTTGTTCAATATCCCTGGAGGACATTGCAGAAAATGTTTCCTACCACATCACAAAGATACAGAAACCATTGTTAGTCAATCACGCTTCAATATTAAAGTTTATAGTTAGGACTATAACGCAAGACATGTTGTTACCTGTTCATGCTAGCTTGACCATTAGTAAAATCCGATGTCGCCTGCCACAAAGTATGCTTTCTAGGCTGCGGATTTGTTTCCCTAAAAAACAACGGTCGCCTAGCCAGCTGAAACAGACCAAAGATAACGAATCAAAACATAGGTCCATTAAGGTCTAGCAAACGAACAAAACGATCACAAGAAACGCATTATATACCAAGATAGTCATCGTTCCCGGTTCATCTTCCGGTAAATTAGCCTTCAAACCCATAATATCTGACCACTGAATCTCAACCTTGCTCTTAAGACCTTGTTGCAACACTTCCCACACAAGTTTATGTTTTGCAAAGTAACATTTCGCCACCAAATCACCTTCATACCTCGACTTATACTACAAACAAAACTCAAAACTTCAGATTCCAAAACACACCATTGATTGAAACATCAAAAACACACAAAATTTGACGATTCTCACCTCCCACTGGCCAATCCTGAGAACCGTAGCAGGAAAATTAGAAGCTTTAAGCTTCTCAACGGTTCCTAAACCAAAACCTAAACTTTCTTTATTAACAAAACCAGTTTCTGAGTTCGTATCTTCACCACTCTGAGATAATCTCGTCTGAATCAGTTCTTGTAAAGATGGACTCTTTCTTAAACTTAACCCCAAAGGACTTGGCTCTTCAAGTAGATTAAACTTAGAAACGCTTATTCCATTGCTCCAAAGCTGATTCATTACAAACCCAGAAAAAAAAAAATCAAAACTTTACTCAAAAATGTAATCTTAGAAACTACAAAATCAAAACTTTTTCATATCAAATCAAATCAAAACCTTAGATCGTTTGTTGAGAGGAGCATGTTCTTCTTCAAGAGAATCTTCTTCAACGATCTCTAACTTCACCGGAAACTTGGAAACTTGTCTCAAATGATTCTCTGATTTCATCATTTCCACCATCCAAAATTCACAAACTTTTTTAAAAATTATGTGAAATGAATGAATCAATAAAACCCTGGAAATAAGGAAGAATCTATATAAGAGTAACGAATTTTGATTTGAAGATCTAAAAACGCGAAACGGACGTGATTGAAGAGCCACGCGCTTTAGAGAGTTGGGGTTTCTAGAAAATACCTAAATTGGCCCCATGAGTTGTGTCTTTACTTAGGAGGCTATTTTTGTCATTTACTTTATTTTTCAATACATTACTTGGTTGATTGGCTGTTTGGGTCCTACGTTTTGCCTTTTTTTTATGACGGCTATTGATGGAAAGTTTGACACGTGGCATATGATTCGGACGTTAGCTTCTTATCTAAATGGTTTTGGTCTGTTTTTGTCGTCACATACAAAATTGTTCCATTTATTTTTTTATCACTAACATTTTATAATGTATTAGTATATAAAATATCAATATCTTATGATATACTCAAATTTTTATAATATAGTTTAGTAATGTATTTACATATCATCTATAGTTTTCAATTTTCTTTTGTCTCTTATACAAAAAGGTTTAAACGATGTTAGTCAATCAATCATAGATTTTATTAACAATTTGAATCCAGTCATAATAATAGATGATTTTAAATTTTCTATTAAAATTATATAATTATAACTATGTTATTGGATTTTAAATTTTTCGATCATGTTTTAAAATATTTTAAATTGTATTTTTTATTCAATAACATTTGATACATTATCTTAAGGCAAATGAAAAATAAAATATTAACCGGGATTAAAATTGTAGTAATTAATACAAGCGTAGTTATAATGTCATTGAAACATTACACACTAATCTTTTTTAATCTCTTAAAGAGAAGTCCTCTCATTGTCAAAGCATTAGCTAGTCAGTCACAATCTCCGCCGCAATTATCCTTCAAGCTTTTGACAAATAAAATAATAATGGATTGGGTTTGAGACTTGAGAGTTGATTGAAAAGAGTTACAAGTGAGAATAGTGTGATTATAATAATTTGAAGTCTCTATCTCTGATTTTTCAACTCAATCATTGATCCATGAGCATAATCTTAAACCCTTGCTGAGGTATATGTTACACCTAGAATTGTTTTGTCAATGCGAGGACAATAAAAAGAAGACAAAAACATGAAACAAAATCAACTCATTGACCAAATTATCACAATACAAAAGGATATAAACCACAACTTAGATTACAAAATGGGAAAATGCAGGTAAGGAAAGGATCAAGCTGGCTCTGCTTAAGTCGCCTTTCGATTGACTTTCAAGTAGGGTAGAGCGCCGATCACGTTGTCATAGTCGCTACGGTTCACTTCGGTCTGCGTTACAGAAGACAGAACACAAAGTTAGACATGTGAGAAAGTAGAGGGAAAAGAAGAGAGCAGTGAAGTTGCTAATGAACAAAGCCAAAACAAGTAATAACTTGAACTTGTGATCATACACTCAGAAGTTTCAAATCATGAAATTGATGTCAAATAAAAGATTTCTCCCAAATCTTATTTTTCTATTGAAATCAAATGCAGTGAATCTCAATGTTATGGTTTCCATAGCGCAGTATTACTCCGATTTAAAGAGATTCTCAGTGAGAGAGTCGAATGCACAATGAAAGACGGAGTTTAAAGCTTAAAAATGTGTGTTTTGACAAACGAAACTGTGCATTTGCTACTAAGACATTAGCAGCCAAGTCTCAGAAGATTTCATAACTAGCTTGAAAGATATGAGTTTTTGCTTCTGCTCTATCATCATTCTATGCTAAGAGCTCAATATTTTCCAACTGTATCACACCTCATGCTGAAACTTCAACAAATGTACTCACACCTAACTAAAGCTTGAAAGAGATGAATGCATTTTACACAAAACAAAACTACACACCCATCACAATATGCAGAATCAACAATCCTAGTTAAAGAAAACGAACCATTTTCGATAGACGCAATTTCCTTTTGTTGTTCTTCTTAGCTAACAAATGCTGCTTTCCAGATCTCCTCCTCACAATCTTCCCCTTACCCGTCACCCTGAACCGCTTCGCTGAGGCCTATCAACAAATACATTACACATTCTCATAACCTCATTCAACAAAGACTTAACAACAATCAAGAAAAGCAAACACCTTTACTTCAACAATCAAAAACTTCTAAAGCTAACACCAAGTTCACAGATTCAAGAATCCCAATTCTCATCACATATACTCTTAAGTCCATCACTAAGACACCAATAGAATACAATCACAGTCCTAGATAGACACAAGAATAAACCAGTGAACCAAAGAAAAATCAAAACTTTCGAAGCTAAATTCTCTAAATCTTAGTACTTTACTTCAAATTGAGCTCAACTAATACCAAAAATCGGAAACGCAGAGAAAGAGATAGATAGAGAGAGGAGAAGGACCTTGTGGGTCTTCAACTTATAGCCCTTATGAGCAAAAACTCTAAAAGACTGAAGCTTTTGAGAATTGGGAGAAACAAGAGAAGAAATCTTCTGAGGCAAAACAGCACGAAGCCCAGAAATGGAGTGAGTTGAGGAAAGACTCGTGGCGAATTGAACGGAACTGCGAAGAGAAACCTTTGGGGAAGAAGAGCGTAAAGGATGACAGAAGCTAACATTGACGGAAGCAATTGAGAGAGAAGCCATTAGTGTGTTTGTGCTCTCGGCAAGTTTTGATCTTTCTGCACTTACTCCGATTGAGGAAGAGATTATGAAGAAGAAGATAAGCTTTTTTTTGCCTTAAGAGTGAACGGATGAGGAAATAGGAATTGCGGATTTAATCGTCAAACTCAAATTCGGTTTATTCCGGTTTATAGATTCTTGATTGATGTGTAAACCGGGATTGTTGGTTTTGCTCAAATTGAAGATTAGAATGGTAAAATCGGTTTACAAGAAGCTGGCTCACAAGACTAGATCCGTTTGAATAAGTAAGTTATTTGGTACGTTTGGATTGTCAAGTGGATTGCTTATTGTGAAATCTTGTTTGTGTTTTTAGTTTTGTTTGTTCTGCTTGTAGCACACCGTACACGTTGGTTTGATATATTTCTTCATCTAGAAGCGTAACAATATCTATATTAAAATTTGTTAGGTTTTTTAAATATATTTACCTAATGTGAGAACAATAATTTTGTATTTATAATAAAAAGAATACATGTGGCTAGAATAAGAATAAATATGCAAATTATATGCTACTCTTGAATACATGTGAGAAATGAGGCATATGAGCCATATGATCATTTCTTGTATAAAGCTTACAATTCCTGACTTGTGATTGTGAAATGTTGGAAAATGTAATAGTCAAAGATATGATATATGTAGCTTAAACTGCATACTACTGACTATTCAAAGAGAAATAATCAAGAAAGGTCCGAATTAACAGTGGTAAAAGGGTCACATATGTGACTTCCGCCACAGGGGTTCGAGGCACGGCCACTGCGGTATTCACATATGGGCTGCAACGTTCCAGGAGCTGACACGTGGAGTGCCATTTGGCCGCCCACGTGGCTAGTCTGAGCGAACTGAGTCTGTCAGCGAGCGTTAGGAAACCTGGGTTATAAAAAAAAAAAAAAAAAANAAAAAAAAAAAAGGTCCGAATTCAGACACTGATAATAAGGAATGAACTCATCTGCCTTTGTCTTCGGTCCGATCGAAGAGGCAACAAACTTAAGTCCGAAATTTCTTGGTAGCCTAAAAAACGTCTTATTCGTCTCTATATTTGTTTCACTTCTTGAGCTAATAATGAAGCTTTGATGTTTATGAAGTTAGAAAACAATGCTCAAAACATAAGTGGTGCCATTTAAAGATATTCCTAAAGTATCTTGCCCAAAGGCCCAAAATACTGAAAATAGAGTGTACCTTAGCTACATTGAATGATTTAATTGAACTATGAATGATTTTTGGATTCAGGCTTGTTTTTTTTTCAATTTTTATTTAGTGAACTCCCTTGTGGAGACAAGATCTTCCAACATCACATCAGATCCTCTGATATGTCTAGTTCATAATCTCAAGTTCCTAGTGTTTCCTTGTGATTATATAGCATCCTATGTCAACTTCATTTTTTTTTCTTTTAAGTAATAAAAGGACAGTTTGTTTTCTCCTCATATTGAAACATGGATCTTTTGTACTACTTTTATCGACATTATTAAACTCCTAAATTTCAACTATTTTTTTTTGTGCATTGACATACAATCTCTGCACAGTTCACTTAGATTCTGAAAACTACATTGCAATCAAGTTTTTTTTAATAATTCCTAACAATACAAAATAATTTGGCAAGACGACTTTTGCATCTTAAATTTTATATTTCTCTTGATCCAGCACACATCTTTGCTAAGTAGTGTTCATCTTATGTAAACTTAAGACCGCGGTATTAATTCAAATGATATAAAGAGGAATTTAATCTCATCATTTTATAGTCACAAGTCACAACCCTTTCTTTTGATGATAGATCCCATTAGATCCATTTTAATTCAGATATTATTAAACTTGATTACTGAATCATGAGAAATTGAGAATATGCACTAGATAGCCAAATTTTACCCTCTTGTTTTCAAATATAAATATGGAATAAGTTGGTTTAATTATCATGTTTCTAATTTCACGCATGTCTCTACTAAACATCATATTATTTTACCTCGATCACACATTATTTTTACATGATATCATGTTACATGTTTCAATCACATGTGAAAATATACCATATCTATTTATGGTTTTGTCAATGTATTTTTGGCTAATTTTGCTAGAAATTTTGGTTATTTACAAGATAAGCTTTTTAATAAATTAGCATTCAATCAAGGGAGATTCATGTTCGAACATAACAAAACTAAAATTTGATATATTAAGTACAAAAAAAATAATAAGAGGCATCTATCTGTTATATGTGATCAATAGTTGAATAAAAATTAGATAAATGTGTATATATATATTTGTGTGTGTGTGTTTGTTCTCACTTTAATATTAGATGAAGAAAGTGAATGAAATAGAATGTGAGAGATTATTATATGATCTAATTTTGAATATAATTATGATATTATGAATGGCGCAAACTAGATCCAATAATTAACTTAACAAAGAAGGGATAGCTAGGAACATAGGAGAAGCATGGCATATGCAATAAAATGGTGGTCACCATATAATCATGCTAAGCACATGAATGCTCATCATTTGGTCTTTGCTTATATACTTAACGACACCAAACGCCAAAACCAGTGAAGAGTAACCTAACTTATCTTTTCACTTTCGGCATTTTTAAATTTGTGATGGTTATAATAATATTAGTAATTATTATCTTATATATATTTTTTACATGACTTTGTTTTTTTCTTTGGCTAAATACACATTACTTTGTTACATTCTCACTCTTGTATAAATTTGTGGGTGCGGTTAGGTAAGCTCGTGGATTAAATACAACACACCAGTTTGTTACATGTACTAATGATTAGTGTTATTGGTTTCATCTACTTAAATTCCCATTTTCACACTTCTATGTCTTTCAGTTTTTATCTCTTTTCCTTATTTACGTTTCTTGTTTTTTTTTTTTTTTTTTTTTTTTTTTGTTAAAATTTTTTTTNCTACTTTCATTAATTAATTTACAATTTTGAGAGGAGATTCGAGACTCCAAATGTAACATAAACTACATTGAAAGAATTAAGGATTAAAAACATATATTGACAACGAATCCAAAGGCAATCGATAAAGAAAAGTCAGATGCTTCGAAAGAATATTCTCAAATAAATCGGAATATTTGAGACTCGTCACTTTGGAGTGTGACTTTGATATATCACCTAAACCACCGGTTTCTAATTTTATTAACTTAAGGATTTGAGATACAATGATATAGGAGATTCGAGACTCCAAATTTAACATAAACTACACTGAAAACATTAGATTAAAACATAAATTGACAGCGAATTCAAAAAGAGATGTTTCGACAAAACATTCTCTAATAAATAGGAATGTTTGAAGTTCGTCATTTTAGAATGTGACTTTCAAGCTCGTCACATTTCTAGTTTTCTTATTTTCTATTTTCATTGGTCAATTTAGATAAATAAAATTACTTTATTATGTTTAGCTACATCAACATATGTAAATGATATGGTCTGCGCTTACCTGTGAGATTATGCAGAATGAGTTCTCTACAAGCTGGAATTGTCTGCTTCAGCTCTTATCAAACACAAACAGCCCAAAGCTACCTCTGTTTGTTCTGCGATACACCTTTCAGATAACGCTACATAGCCTCTGGAGAGAACGAAACGGCCGCCGGCATGGAGAGCCACCGACGCCCGCACCACAACTGATCCGATTCATAGACAAACACGTCCGTAACAAGCTTTATCTCCTGAGGCTGCGCAAGGGTTATGAGGGAGGACTCCAATTTTGGTTCCAAACTCATCCATAATTCAGTTTGTAAGGAAAACGTTACTTAAAACATTTCGAACCATTCAGCTCTCTATGAAGCATTTGTTGTAAAACAGTTTTTTGTTGGAATATAATTTTACATTCTTTCAAAAAAAGAAAAAAAAAAACATATATAAATGAAAAAGGTTACGATGCTAATCATATATTGCTAGACTAAGAGTCTGGTTGGTGACCGATAGAGTAACAAAACATAGTGGGATAAAAAAGTAACGGAACTTAACCAAAATAGAAGTAAGAAAAAATAAATTAGTTAAACCGTAAAGGAGAGGAATTAATGTCTCCCCACTTAAGAAGAGTAACAAGAAAGTGAAGAAAACCTTTTCACAAACAAAAGAAAAATTCATTTCAATGATAGAATCCTATGTTGTTCAAAACAAAATCAGTCTAATCAGTTTTAAAATTATAATGAACATATTTAAATTAAACATGTTTCTTTTTTAAAGGGTTTAAGTTAAAGGAACATGTTTTTGAAATTTTTTTTGCATGTTTTAGAAAGTAACATCCTAGTAATAAGTAATAACTATATCATGTCACAATAATATTAAGTTATCAATATACAAGAATCAAATATAATTTCTTTGTCCTACCCTACATGTAAATTTGCTCCAGAAATTAGAATATTTAGTCAAATGTGAATTTTTCTTAACATGTTAATTAAAAATGTGTGCAACATTATGCTTAATTACGATAACGTTGCTTATGATTTTTTTTCTTTTTTCTTATACCACTTTTATAAATAAACAGTTGCAAAAGTAATCAGTTAAATATTAACATTAGGCAAAAGAACAATCACTATCATCATACGATGTTTTGTAGGGTCAACATAATTTAATAAAAATTAAAAAAATAACATTTTCTCTTTTAAGTTACCCAAAAAATAATTATAGTTGAATTTTAAAAGAACAAAGTCTTGTCAACGATTGAATTACAATGCAGCCGTAACAAATATTCAAATTTTTTTTAAAAAAATCGTCAAATCTCTTTCGACAAAAAAAAAATTTCCGATCAAACTATCTTCCGTTTCTGTTTTTCCGGCGAGATTTCTTTATTTCCGGCGAAGGTTCGATTTCCAGGTGAGATTTCTCAGACAAGTTCTTTATTTTAATTTTTTTCTGTTAACCCAAATTTTAATTTTGATCAGAAATCAAAAACCCTAATATTTTCCTGGATTTTCAATCTTATAACATATGTTTTGATGATTTGGTTAATTTTGATTCAAAATTAGAAATAAAGAATCACGTTTTAGTCGACAATTATCAATTCTTGTTTCTTATCCTTAGGACTCGAAGAACACTTTCAAGATTTTGCAGAATTTAATTAATAAATTCCAAAATAGTTCTAATCGATAAAAACTTGTCTGCTTCTTCACAGACACAAGTCGTGTTCACTTCCAGACAAATTTTTTGTATCCTTCTCATCTTTCACTATAAACAAGTCTTTTAAATCCCAAATTTCATTGTTTCACGAGCTTCATTTTCCCAAGAAAACTAAAGTTTATATTTTTATCAAATGGTCAAAACATAAACTATAGTTTTAATCACCAGATTTTTTGCATTATTGTCACTATATTACTACAAAAAAATTTCACCATAGTAGACACTGATGCTTCTAAACACGTGGTCCTCTTTGTCTCTTCTCATATAGGAAACAGATGAATCTGCAAAATCTCCATTTTTGCTAATTGTTTAATTAACTCATAACATTATTATAATCAAGAACTGTTACTAGTTCTACATTAACTATAAAAAAACTGGAGATCATAATAAAGGAAACTTCTTTTTGTTAATTTTGAGGTTTACATTTTTAATCTTTTTGTTTGATTTTGATTGAAGAAGAAGAAAGAAAAGAAACAAAAGGTGGGTCTGTGAAATCTCCATTAAATTTTCTCCAGCCCATCCGACCATGGCAGACCCGTGACAAAGACACTGAAAAAAAGATTTTGTTTTTGTTCATAATAAAGTCTTTGATTGAAATTAAGAATATCTCTGAAACTGTGAAAGTTTGCAGCAATTTAAATCTACTAGTACTTAGTACTAGTACTAGACCTCTCTGTCTCTTTATCTCTTTTAACTCCTAGGTCTCAGCTTGTTCTTGTTGTCACTTTTTCTTTTGGGACCTAACTTACTTTATAGTGATTTGAAACTAGTCCGCTTGTCCCATGGACCAAAGATTGTCTTTTTCAATCTCTATGTCTTGATCTGTTTGGTTTCTTGATCAACAAAATACCTAAAGATCTTACCTTTTATTTCCTCTTTAAAGGGTTCTTTAAAGAGTTCTTGATCTGTGTATTTGTTGTAAAGATTTAAGCTTTAGCTTTCTTGATCTTTTGGGGTTGTCTATAAATATTCTCTGCTTTTTCCTCCATCTTGCTCATCTGTAAGGTATCTTACTTTTTGGCAGAATAAAAAGAGGAGAGTCTACAATGAGAAACAGCTGTTGAATCCAATCAATGCAAGTTTGGTTTTGTTTAGTTTGAATGAAAGCATCAATGGCGAAGCAGCAGCAATCGGGAACAGATACTACAAGACCACCTCTTGTTCCAGCTGACAAGAACAATGTAGTTGCTGTCACGCGCCGTGCTAGAACAATGGAGGTTAGTTCAAGATATAGATCACCTACTCCAACTAAAACTAGGAGATGTCCTTCACCTAATGTCACAAGGACTGTGTCTTATTCGAGCTCTCAATCCTTATCGAAAAGAGCGGTTTCAGCGGAAAGGAAACGTAGCCCTTCGACGCCAACTACTCCTTGTACACCGGTTAGTGATGTAACTATAGATTTACCGGTTTCTTCTAGGAGACTATCTACTGGTCGTTTACCTGAAAGCTTATGGCCTTCTACTATGAGAAGCCTTAGTGTTTCATTTCAGTCTGATTCAGTTTCAGTTCCTGTTAGTAAGAAGGAGAAACCGCTTGTTACTTCTTCGATTGATCGGACATTGAGACCGTCTTCTTCGAATGTAGCTCATAAGCAGCAGAGTGAGATAACCTCTGTGTTGAGGAAACAAACACCTGAGAGGAAAAGAAGTCCATTGAAGGGGAATAATGTGTCTGCAGCTCAATCAGAGAATTCAAGACCTGTGGATAGTTCTCATAGTAGGTTGATAGAACAACATCGATGGCCTAGTCGAATTAGCGGAAAGATCAGTTCAAATTCTATGAACAGAAGCTTGGATCTTGGCGATAAAGCGGTCAGGAGAATGTCATTGCCTTTGTCCAATAAAAGCTCTAAACCATTGCTGAAGTCTTCTAGTGACACGGCGAGGTTGTTGTCCTGTTATGAAAATGGTGGACAAGAAGTTTTGTCTCCAACGACTTCAGAAGATAGTAGTAGTTGTGAGTCTCTAAAGCTTTTGTCTGCAAGTTCATTAGATAGGACAACTTTAGCTAGGTTGCATCCATTGTCTGCTCCTGGATCAAGAACTGCTTCACCGAGTAGATCCTCATTTTCGTCATCATCCTCGAATTCTCGAGGTATGAGTCCTTCAAGAGGAGTGAGTCCCTTGAGAGGATTAAGTCCTTCAAGAGTGGGAAATCTATCTTGTGTGAGATCGTCTACACCGCCACCAAGAGGTGTAAGTCCTTCCCGGATAAGACAAACCGCACAATCTAGTAGCAACACTACTTCGGTTCTTAGCTTCATCGCGGATGTCAAGAAAGGGAAGAAAGCAACTTACATAGAAGATGTTCATCAGCTTCGCTTGCTCTATAATAGATATTCGCAGTGGCGGTTTGCAAATGCGCGAGCTGAGGGAGTAAGCTATATTCAAAGCTTAATTGCTGAGGTAAAATTTGTAGCTTAAACTTCCATCTTTCTAGTTAAATGTAACATTGTAGTAAGTGTATCTTCCTCTGTTTTAACGATCTTGAGGTTACAGGAAACTCTATACAATGTTTGGCATGCAACATCAGACCTAAGGGATCTCGTGACAACCCAAAGAATTTGTCTCCAACAGTTGAAGCTAGAGATGAAGCTTGAATCCATCTTAAATGATCAGGTATGTCTTCACTCGCATTTGTGTTTATCGAAGTAACCATCCTCGTGATCTAAATGCTTCCATGTAAGTATTTGCGCAGATGGATTGCCTTGAAGATTGGTCCATACTTGAGAGAGAACACATTAGTTCTTTAGCTGGTGCCATTGGAGACTTGGAAGCGAATACTCTTCGGCTTCCACTGGCTGGAGGAACAAAGGTATGGTTCACCTTTTCACTGAGAGGTAGAAAAAAATATCGAAGACCATGAATCGAGTTATGATTTAGTAAAAGTTTTTGCGATCACAGGCGGACCTCGGATCTCTGAAGTTAGCTATGTCCTCAGCTCTTGATGTAATGCAGAGTATGGGATCATCCATATGGTCTTTACACTCACAGATGGAGGAGATGAACAAACTTGTTTCGGATCTCGCTGTTATAGCGAAAAAAGAGAATTTTTTGCTTGACAAATGTGAAGATCTCTTGGCATCAACAGCAGTCATGGAGGTAACAAATCAAAACACAAATCCAAGAATTTATACGGTTCAACACGTTAAAAACGAGTTTTTCATTGTGTGAAACAGATAGAAGAGAATAGTCTCAAAACTCATCTGATACAAAAGAAACAAGAAGAAGAAGTAAGAGATGATGCAGACTCTCCATTGTTACCATTAAGCAAGTTTCCATGGCCATAACAACAATAACACTTGAAGTGTCACACGCCAACACCTAAAAAAGGACTTGTAAATTTCTCTTTTTGGCTCGCATTTTCTTCTGTCATCATCTTTTTTCCATTTTGTCTTCTACTTATAGGAAAAAAGATGTGAAGATTAGAGGGTTTAAAGAAAAATCAATGAAGAAAATGCAATTAAATTTACTTGTAAGCTCAGTTTTAGGTCTTCTTCTTAACCAAATATTAGTATAGTGATCAATGTAAGAACGTAACAGTTAGCTATAAATTACATTTGCACACAAAGCAGTAATTATTCGATCAGAACTGTCATGGAAGCAATCAAGTTATAAGCTTGGTCTGTTAAAAAAGTACAAAACTTTGTAAGAATCAACTAAAGCTGAGAAGTTATACAAAAAAAAAATAGATTAGAGAAAAGATCTACAAACGAAGAACATCATTCAAATAGGACTAAATTCTATTTGTTATACAGCTCTCGACTCTCTTGAGACATGGTAGAAAAGTAAATATACAAAACTTTACTTTAGCTCTCAAAATCCTTACCACAAGATTTAAACTCCAGATTCGATCTGTAGAGGCTCAGTCGTTATTTCTGCAGCCGAAGCTTCGGTTTCTGTTTGTTTTTTCTTCTTTCTTGAGGCTGGTTCTTGTGGTTTCCGAATCATTTCCTTGTTTGGTACCAAGATAATGAACAAGTTTCTGTCTCTGAAGTTTTTGCTCTCTTCAGTCGCAAGCTACAGATCCAGGAGAAGTTTCAGTGATTCATTCACTTCAGACGCAGTTCACATTTAAATCGATACCATACTTCGATATCTAGGAAAGAGATGAGATTGAATATGTTACCTCCCCTATTTCGGTTTGAAAACGTCTGAGGAGCTCAATGGCGATATTTCTGAACTCGTTTTCTCGTCCTTTCATGCTCACAATCACCTTAACCTGAGTGCATAACAAGTAGAGCATAAAACAAAATAAATCGGATGGGACAAACTCTCGCAGCTTATGAAGAATATATTAACAAACCTTGTCACCATCTTGCAAGAACTTTTGAGCAGCCTTTAGACGTACGGTATAATCATGCTGATCAATGTTATAACTGTGGAAAACAAAAAAAACAGTAACCTTTGAGAAGAAATAGTTCAAAAGAAGTCATCTGCACCATCACAGACCAAAATATGTGAAAAAAACCAAAGCCATGACCAAGTTACCCCATTTTAAGCTCCTTTAGGTCCATACGGGTGGCTGATACGAAGAAACACAAAAACAATACATAAGGATATCATCTCCAACTCTAAAACTAAGAGGAGAGGAGTATGTCAATACTTTTCTTTTGCTGATCTTTCTTCTTCTTTGCCTGTTCGTATCTGTATTTACTGATAACGGAAAAAAGAAACATCATCGAATAGTCAGCACGGTTCAGCATACACAAGGAGGAGCCATTTCAATACATATTTAGATACTCACTCACCTGTAATCCATCATTTTAACAACCGGAGGATCAGCATCAGGCGACAGAATCACCTGAAAAATCAACACAAACAAATGAACATTGCATATAACAAAAAGCTAATGTATCAGATTCACAAGATAGAGCATTTTGAATGGAAACACATACCAGATCAAGCTCAGCATCATCAGCCATTCGAACGGCTTCGTCTTTAGACACTAAACCAAGCTATAGAAAGCAAAAGAAACTGGAAATTTATAAGTCTATTTTGCAGAAATCAAAGCTATAAATTGCTTACTAATATCAAGAAATTGAGTCACATTTACCATGTTTTGTTTCTCATCGATAAGCCTAACAGTAGCTGACCTACTCAAACAATTACAAAATCAATCAAAAAAATTCGAATCAGCAGAGCAATTTCAAAATCTCCAATTCGGCTTAAGAAAACCTCACCTAATTGAGGAGATATCAAGAGCTTCATCAACTTCGGCTTCTTTCGGCCTACCTCGTCTAGAATCACCAGAGAAACGATAACCTCCTCCACCACCACCACCGCCGAAACGGCAAGTGACGGCGAGGCTACGGCGAGGAGGAGTGAGATTAACAAAGGAGAGTTCGGTTTTGGAGATACGAAGACCAGAGAGCTTAGAATCGACGGAGAATAGTGAATTTGAAGATACTGTTTTGGTGATTCCGGCGAAAACAGCGTTGAATCCTACGGTGCTGGTTATCCCAGCCATGGCGCTTCTTCTTCACTCTCAGCTTTTCAAACCTTCGCATCTAAACGAAGCTCTTATCCAGAAACGCAACGAAAATTGAAACTGCGTCGTTTTGGAGCGTAAGTGTTGGAAAATGGAAATGAAACGGCGACGTTTTAGTAATGGGCTTACTGGGCTGATTTATTCAAACGGCCCAATTAGGTTGAGGCAATCGGATACAAACCGGAGGAAATATAACCGGAAGCGTATTAAATATTAAAGGGAAAATTCCATAAAAATACACCAACTATTTTTCTTTTAATACACGAACTTTTTGTACTTCCAGTAATATACATGACATATTTTTGCGACCTATTTTTATACTAATCATTTTGTTGTGCACCCAGATTACAAGTTTTCTTTGACTGAATTTAGCGACAATTGTTCACGATGTTAAGTTTCGTTTGCTAATTTTTCGTTTAAGATATATTTGTAGTGAGAAATCAAGTAAACATCACTTTCAGTTTCTACTTCTGTTCATTCATATTTTTATAAACATATCAAAGTCATACTATATTGTTGTATATATATTTTTTTTTACCAAACAATGTTATTAGCAAACGAAACTTAACATCATGAACAATTGTCGTTAAATCCAGTCAACGAAAAATTGTAATTTGGGTGCACGACAAAATGTTTGAGTAAAAAAATAGGTCGCAAAAATACTTCATGTATATTACTGGAAGTACAAAAAGTTCGTGTATTAAATGAGTAATAGAAAAATAGTTGATGTATTTTTGTGGAATTTTCCCAAAATTAAAAATATTTGTTACTACTTTGTATTTTCTAATGACAAATAATGCTACGTTAATGAATAATTTAATCAATAGATTTCCAATTATGTCCTCTCATTACTTTTTATCAAAATCTTTTTTTTCTAATCTACTTTTTGGCTAATCTTTTTTTTTTAAAGTTGAGTGATAAATTATTTGTCTACCTCTTGCCTCACTCGGTAAAATTATGTTTGAGCAACAAAAGATTGGAATATGTGAATCAAACAAAATGAGCATATAACAATCTTTTTCTTTCGGATTCTAGAGGCAAACTCTACATACATTGGAGTACAAAATAATTGGATTTAAATTTTCAAAACTTTTTTTTTTGAACACCTACTTAAATGAAGCCTGTTATTGAACTAAACAAAAAACCCAAGTCTAGAAAAATCTAGGATAAATTTGAGTAACCATACCTTTATCGGTTTCGACTCGAACGAAACCATTATCGCAGATATCGGGTCCACTGGTTTTTTGAAACTCGTAGTAATTCACCAAGTCTCTGTTTTTACCTTGCCCCATTAGTAACATGTAGTGTCCCCATTCATTGACATGAGCAATTTAGTTTTCACTTAAAGTGTAAACCTCCTGAAGACTATTTCTTGTTTTTTTAGAAATCAAGATGACCATCCCCTGTGTTGGGATTTTGCCATGTGTGATCTGACAAGTTCTACAACTGTTTTGTGTGGATAGATGGAGAAGTATTAACCTCTCAGTCAGTTGTATGTTTGTCAGATTGTTGATCAAAATTTGTATGGTAATTACCTGCAAATCAAGCAACGGTGTAGATATAGATAACAATAGATACTTGGATGTGTCAGCATAAATGATGTTGATCGATCGCGATATAAACATTTTATTTTTAGTTAAGTTATATGAAAAGAAAAATTAAAATAATTTGTCTCAACTAGATGGTTTATATTATGGTCATGTAACAACAATGTTTTACCTTCAAACTTACTTTTTTTTTTTTTTCTTGTGTGTTTGCTTTTTTGCTGTTGTACAATTTTGGTCCATTTATTTCTTCATGAGTTATTAGTTTAAATTAATTGGTCAATTAGCTCTAATATTTAATTACATTTAGGCCTTGATTGATTGTAGATTCTAAAGTGATTTTTCAGTTTTTATTTTTGAAAATTCATTTTTTATCTAATCAAGATTTTCAAAAAGTAGATTTCCTAAAATTGGTGAATCTACTTTTTTGTAAAGAGAAATCAAAAACCAAATATTTTGATTTCCACTCTTTTCTCATTTTTTATTACGGAGACTTTAGTTTTTTTTCTTTCCTCTTTTTAAAAAATATTTTTATTATTATCCAAAAACTATAAAATCAAAAATCAAAATTTAAATACCAGAATCCAAAAACCAAAATTTTATTTCAACATGTACAAACATTCATGCTACTGTAATCATTATTTTTAATAAGTTTGCCGCTATATTCCCTCATGTAGTTTTTTCATTTTCACTACACAAAATTTTGGATTCTTTAAAAAATTGGCATAAATAAATTTATTTTTCGCATCTAAACGAAGCCCTTATTCAGAAATGGAGATCGAAACTGCGTCGTTTCGCTAAGTGTTGCAAATGAAACGGCAAGGTTTTATAATGGGCTTCCTGGGCTGATTTATATCGAAGGGCCCAATTATGTTCAGGCAATCGGACACAAACCGGGGCATATAACGAGAAACGTAATAAAAACTAAAAATATTGTTACTTTGTCTTGTACTATTTTGTAACGACAAATAATCTGACGTTAATGAATAATTTAATCAATAGAATTTTCCAATTCTATCCGCCCATTACTAATTTATCAAGACTACTTTTTAGCTAAGATCATATTTCTATTTTTTTTTTCTTTTCCAACAACCACGATAACAAGACAAAAGTTTCTAGTTGTAAAGAGAGAATATTATAATAAAATTATTAATCTATTTTTTTTAAAATTATTAATGTTTTTTTTTGTAACACTCATTTTATTAACTAAATATGCTTTGAATTACAATAGTCTTCATGAAACAAAAAAACAAGGAAATTTGGCACAAAATTAAAATAGTTAAAACATATAGATTGTCTCAGGGCCTGTTTTGCAAGCTTGTCTGCAACTTTGTTTGATGTTCTTGGAATCCATTGAAACACAATCTCTTCAAACTTTGTCTCCCAATGCCAGATATCGCGTAACCAATTGTGCACTCCAAAATTTAAAGTTCTGCGATGAATCAAGTTGAATGTTCTTGACAATCACCTTCAAATATAATCTTTCGATAACCCTTTATCCAACAGTGTTGCATTGCCTGAATTAAGCTTTGACATTCACTTTCCAAAACACTACTAACATGATTTCCACAGGCTTGGTTTGCACTTAGAAATATACCCTTACGTAGTATCCATCCAGCTTGTGGAATCGAATCTGCATGTTTTTAAAAAATTAATATTAGTACTATTTTTTTTCTAAAACCATAATTTATATATAAAGTATAATTATTATATAATATTTAGAAAATATTATATAAATTTAAATATTATACATATTAATTATTATTTATTAAAAATCTAATAAATAATTAATAAATAGTAGTAATCTTTAAATTAATTGACGTTTTCCACATGCAACACCCCATGAAAAAACACCTTTAATGGCATAATATACAAATACTTTTAAGTAATTAACTCGTAAGATTCTCCATCAAATATTTTCCAAAATTTATTTGGTTTTGATAGGTAGATATTTTCGTAATTTACAATGTAAATTTATACATAAGAAAAAAAAAAAAAAAAAGGAAAACACACACTGCAAATCTGAAATCCCTAAAGTATCAAAGGGATTTATCTTCTCGACCGTCAAATTTTCTAAAACTATATATTCCATTAGAGTACATACATACATACTTCTCTATCTATCTATCTGCTAAATTTTGCTTTTTTTTATTCAATCTTCAATCCTAATCGCGAGACACAAGAGAATCCGAGTAATGCAACAACAAGGTGAACCATCGGTGATAAGCTTGAGACCCGGCGGTGGTGGCGGCGGAAACAGGCTTTTCGTCCCTCGCTTTAGCTCTTCTTCTTCTTTTGATCTTACCAATGGTGGCTCCGGAGAAAACCCTTTTCCCGTCAAGGTAAGAAAACATTGAAATTGAAATCCTCTGTTTTTCTCCCTTCTCTATGTGTTTCTCTTTCAATTTGATTTCATGGGTTTGTATAATTGAGGGTTGGATTCAATTTTGTGTTTTCGAATCCAATTATGAAGAAAGTTTGGATCTTTTGGGTTTTAGGATTGTTATATGGATAAAGATTGATACTTTGTGGGCAATTCTGTTATCTTTGAACCTAAAGATGATGTTTGTTTTGTCTTATTGATCTTTTTGTGTAATTGAATCTAAGCTTCTAAAATTTATGTTTCGATGATGTAGAGAGAAGATTCTGGTGAACGTGTACGTTTCAGCAGAGAACAATTGCTTCAGCTCAGAGAGGTATTAAACTTTGGTTTTGATATTCTATTTTGAGTCCTGTTTATGTCTTTGTGAACCAAATTTCACTCATATTTCTTGATCATAGGGTGTCGAAGTCTCTGTCGAGATTCTGAAACGTGGTAAGGAAATTGCAGCTGAGCTTTTTGGTGAAGAGCAGAGTTGGGGGAATCATCGTGCAGCTGAGAGTAAAGTAAGTGTGTGTTTGTGTGTGTATTCGTTCTGCTTTGCGCACTTGACATTTAAGAATCTGTCTTTTTAAAATCACACTCTTTGTTTGGTTCTTATCAGCCATCAATTCAACCTCAGAATCGTTATTCCCAGCCTGATAACCGTGATTGGCATAGTCGTGCTCAGGTTCCAACCTCTGGTAAAGAATGGTTAAGGGACGACTCACGTGAAGCTAGAAATACGTCGCAAGGGGTAAGTTTTCGATACTTGTTATGTGTTTGGTGTACCATTACTAATTTTTTTCTTCTTGCTAATATGGTTATCTTGTGAAAACAGTCTGGTCCTGCCCCTGTGCTGGTGAAAGCAGAGGTTCCGTGGTCAGCTAAAAGAGGAACTCTTTCAGAGAAGGACCAAGTCCTCAAGACCGTGAAAGGGTATTGTCAACAACTATTTATTAGTCTTTTTAGCTTGTGTGCTTGTTGTGATGTATATTCTGACTGATTTGTTACAACTATGATTCTCTGCAGTATACTGAACAAGCTTACTCCGGAGAAGTACGAGGTCCTTAAAGGTCAATTGATTGACTCCGGCATCACTTCTGCTGATATCCTAAAGGTTTCTTTCAATTCCTGTTTTATGTTGTTGTAGTTCTCTCTCTTCATGGTATTGATTTGATCTTACACCTTTGATTGCAGGGAGTGATACAGCTGATTTTCGAGAATGCTATACTGCAGCCCACATTCTGCGAGATGTATGCTCTTCTGTGTTTTGATATTAACGGCAAGCTGCCTTCGTTTCCGTCTGAGGAACCTGGTGGGAAAGAATATACTTTTAAAAGAGTCCTTTTGAATAATTGCCAAGAGGCATTTGAGGGTGCTGGCAAATTGAAGAAAGAAATCAGACAGATGACCAATCCAGACCAAGAAATGGAAAGAATGGATAAGGAGAAAATGGTGAAGCTCCGGACACTTGGAAATATCCGTCTAATTGGAGAACTTCTGAAGCAAAAGATGGTCCCCGAGAAGATAGTTCATTATATTGTCCAAGTATGTATGACCAATGTTTCTTGTTTTTTGTTACAGTCTATATTGTTATCGTTGTAAAGCTCATGAAACTAAAAATCTGGTATTACAGGAGCTTTTAGGAGAAGATAGTAAAGCTTGCCCAGCAGAAGGAGATGTTGAGGCTCTCTGCCAATTTTTTACAACCATGGGGAAGCAACTTGATGAGAACCCAAGATCTCGAGGTATAAATGACAGGTACTTCCTTCGGTTGAAGGAACTAGCAATGCACCCTCAGCTAGAGCTACGTCTCAGATTTATGGTCCAAAACGTTATTGATCAACGAGCTAACAAATGGGTACCAAGGCGTGAGGAGGTAAGATTTTATCATTCCATCTAAAATCTTTAATACCAACCTTCTGTTCTCGATCTGTGCTTACATGTCGTCTTTTTCTTTTTCTGTTTCTGTTAATGGCCAGGTGAAAGCGAAGAAAATCACTGAAATCCATTCCGAGGCAGAAAGGAATCTTGGGTTGCGTCCGGGTGCAATGGCAAGTATGAGAAACAACAACAACAACCGTGCTGCGATTTCTGGTGCAGCAGACAATATTGGCTCTGGAAACAGTTTTGGCCGTCCTGGTACTGGAGGAATGATGCCTGGCATGCCAGGAACTAGGATGATGCCTATGGATGAAGGCGGCTGGGAAATACCACGGACCCGGTCCATGCCCAGAGGCAATAGACAAACAGTGCAGCAGCCTGGTGCACGTGTTCAGGCTCCTCCTGCTATCAACAAGTCACTCTCTGTCAACTCAAGGCTTCTTCCTCAGGGCAGTGGAGGCCTCCTTAATGGCGGTGGTAGGCCAAGTGCTCTTTTGCAAGGTAACGGTTCTAGCTCAGCTCCTCAAGCCTCTAAACCCATTCCAACTGTTGAGAAGCCGCAACCACGGTCTCAACCTCAGCCACAGCCACAGCCACAGCCACAGGCGGCTCCTCTGGCTACTAGCCTGAACGCAGGAGAGCTCGAAAGAAAAACCAAGTCGCTTCTTGAAGAGTATTTCAATGTTCGTTTATTGGATGAGGCATTGCAATGCGTTGAGGAACTGAAATCTCCATCTTACCACCCGGAGCTCGTCAAGGAAACCATCTCACTCGGTCTAGAGAAAAACCCTCCATTGGTTGAACCAATTGCCAATCTCATAGAACATCTGATCTCCAAGAATGTGCTGACTCCTAAAGACTTAGGGGCAGGTTGTTTGCTCTACGGTTCTATGTTGGATGACATCGGAATCGATCTGCCAAAAGCACCAAACAGCTTCGGAGAGATCTTAGGGAAGTTGGTCTCAGCTAAAGTCTCGGACTTCGAGCTGGTGAGAGAGGTTCTGAAGAAGATGGAAGATGAGTGGTTCAGAAAAACCGTGCTTGATGCGGTTATAAAGAGTGTTAGCGAGAGTCCGTCGGGACAGTCTGTATTGGATTCGCAGGCCGCAGAAGTTGAGGCTTGCAGGAGTTTGCTCTAAGCCGGTGAAGGGAAGTCTTGAAACGTTTACTTGAGTTAGTCTGAATCATTTTTTTATAAAAGTTTACTTTGGAAGATTTGGTTCAGTTTTGTTACTTCTTACTTTTTTTCGTTCATCTTGAGTTTTGAACATTTCAGGGTGAGAAAAAAAAAAACATTTGTTGATTGTTATCTTATTCTTATAGAGCTACAAAAATTACATCAAATAATTATCTCTGCGTTTATATGATTTTAAACAAATATTTATGCACAAGCAATTTCATGGTGATATAGAAAATATTGATTTAGTTATATGAATTTACAATACCATCCACATATACTAGAATGTGTTAGATAAACAGTCTTTCGTCCGAAAATGAAAATATATTCGCATTCAACAAAATTATAAGATAGTTTTCAGCATCATCAATAGCTCAATTAGGTGGGATAAGATCCATGTTATATTCATACATCATCCTTCTTGTTGGTGACATAGAACAGTAAAAAGTTTTGTTTTTATTAAATATAAACATATATATATATTTTTTTATTTTTTTTTAACACAAGTTGCATAAAAAACATCTGAATCTTAAATCATCGTTGAAACAAGCTCAGATATATATAAGCATATAATGACAAAATAATATTTCTCGAGTCAACCTTTGCAAAATCACTGAATCATTGTTTTTTTTTTTATAAAGTAGAGATCTAATAAGTTTGAAAAGTAAAGAGACTCGGCTAAAATTAAACTTTTCAATTAAGAAAATACTGACTAAATTTCGGATGTAAATGTTGTTGGTGAGAATAGTGAATAAAATATCAACTAAATGAAGAAAAATCTTATCATCTTAAATTTTTTAGAAGATGAGATTAAAATATACAACCCATGAATATACAAATTCCTGACACATGATAGTACTTTTGGTATAGTTATGGACCGTTTAATCATTTTTCTTGGCCGTTCAATTCTCTTAATAGGACAACAAAAATTAAAAGTATCGTTAAAATGATGTAACATACGATGGAAAATAGGATATATTCTCCTAATAATTGTCTTTTTTATACACAACCTCCTACTAATATTCAATGAAATGATATCCTTAAAACTTATGATCCATGCATGCCACTCATAACTCGAAATACAAAAATATTATCTGTAATTGAGTTGTATTAATATATGTTTTAACAAGGTCAATTCATCATGGAGTACCTACCATTGATGGAATATAAATTCTCATTACAACATCACTCGTTGATACAAGTAGACATTTCTCATAAACTTTTTTCTGTCAATTTCAAAAAACAGATTTATATATATTTTCGAATATATAAGTTGTATGTTTAAAATGCAAATGAGATCTTCAATGGTTTGTTATTGTTCTTTGATTATCTTCTTGTTCACACCATTCAGTCTCGTCTTATTTTATCAGATCACAATGATGATCGAAAACTTGTTCAACATGTTGATGGAAACAAGAAAACTTCACATTTTTGTTAGAAGAAAAGGGATTATTCCTATCTTCATCCCATCACCATCCAACCGTCAATCTTCTCTATTGAGTTCCTCTAGTTTTGGAACTGTTCTTTTTAGTTCTTTGTTGTTGATTTTCTTCACATTCTAAATACTCAATATTATTGCAAAAATATGTTAATACTTTACAAGGTGAGCAAGTGTTCTCTATTTTTTCCTTTGCACAAAAAAAAAAAAAAAAAAAAAAAGGGTTTTTTTTTTTTTTGNGTGTTCTCTATTTTTATGATCTTGTCGTAGTCTTGTGGGTTGTATTGTGTAATTGACACAGCTTTGCGTTCTTAATCTATGTTTGTATGTCATTATTTGGAAATGTAATATGTTTAGTCTATAATCGGGATAAAACTAGTTCAAATTCCACATTATTTTGGTCCAGAAAACTGTTTTTTTTATCTTCAATTTTTTTTTTCAATTACTAAACTTATTTGAAAAGTAAAATTAATATATTTTTTTTGGATTCTTAGTGAAATAAAAGCAAATCTAAATCGACAATTAATTAAAATAGAAGTAGTAATAAATATTGTTGGGATAAACTTAACTTATTTATTAGGTGTCTGAGGCAGACAAAATTACAATCAAAACCACGAGTCAGTTTCGAATTTAACAACATTTTTAGCAACTACAAAATCCCCATCTAACTCAATTCCAAAGCGCAGACCTACTTCAACAGCATATATATAGAACTCCAAAAATGGCTCAGCTTTGTTAGTGTTAACTTAGGGTCATGAGTATGGACAATATATGCACCAGAGTACTTATCTATGAGGCGGATCATGAAGCAACCGAGAGCCTCGTCGCAGTGAAACCTTCCATTATGAGTGCCAACTTTCTTGACTCAAACCTCCAAAGGCGAAGTCGAAGTAGTAGAGTCAACCCTAACAACGACATCATCGTTATCACCTAACGAGACTGAGTGCTCTCCCTGAATCATGGAAACGTTTCTCTCTAGATCTAGTAGTCTTCTTTGTAATTTTTCTTCTGAGACTCTCTGATTATGTGTCTCTCTCTCTCTCTCTCTGTGTTTCAGCATCCATTGTAGCCATGCTCTGAGCATCATTCAGATCAGCAATAACACCAGCATTCATTGTAGCCTCGCTCTGAGCATCATTGAAGTAAGAATCAACACCAGATAAAGAAGCGATAAATTGTGTGTCTGTATATATATTGACGATGTATGATGAAGCAGAATAAACAACAAGCTAACATGAACAATGATGTTACACACTGCCTCTACTTCCTTCAATTTCTGCTATATACCACCTTAAATCTGGTGTATTTTCCATTCAACCATATCTAATTTAAGCTATATACCACCTTAAATTCTGAATTAAAAGGATCTAGTTTTACCTAAATTCTAGAGTTTTTGGTTATATGATATGAAAAAGTTTTAAACTAGTATATTTTTTCTCTTTTATCATTTTTTTTTCAAATTTAATTGAAAAAGATAAATATGTGGCATGTCTTCACAATAGGTATCTAATTCTTTTCTTTTTGAGAACCGTGTTACTTCATTGAACTTTGTATGGTGTTCCAACATATGGTTTACAATCCTCTGACGGCATCTTTAGTGTTTCTTCTCTTTTTTGTGCAATTGGTGTGCAAGTGCCATGAAGAAATAGTTGCCATCTCCCTCGATATTCATGATCTCCAACCCTTTTGTTTTAAGTTTAGCCATAAATGTCATGTGACTGTTAACTGGGGTCAGCTACTGAATTTTGTTTGTTGATGTTGATTGTTGAATAATTGAGACTCTGGAATAATTTAGTTTTGAAAACAATGATGAGGTTAATCAACATTCTAATGTATCTGAAAATTAAATATGACTAAATTTTATAACTATTTTGTTTATTTTAAAAAATTGATATTTTTGATATGTCATAGAATTGCAAGGTTACTCACATATCCCTCGTAAATCTATCACACTTTCTCAATCGAAATTTTGTTTACATGGTTGATGCGTTTTTTTAGAAATAACGCTACAAATTTATATGGTTTATATGGTTGATGCGTTATTTCTAAAAGATAAAAAGATTTGTTTACTGACTCTTAAATTACCACAAAAAAATTTTCAATTGTTTTGTCCTCACTTCTATGATACTATAGTATAAATCATTTCAAGCAGACCACTCGATATTATTCCAGCTCAATCACTATTAACTTATATGGGACATGGACCAATGCACTTAATGAAAATTGGTATTTTGATCCGAACTGTAACTAATTTGATCGAATAGACATGATACTGATGAGATTATTATGTTGAGAAAAATGGCTAGAGAAAAAATATATAAATCATGTGTGCTGCTCGTAAAGAGTTATATGTTAATTTTGTTTAACAGACTATCTATTGAGCTCCTCTAATTTTGGAACTGCTTTTCTTAGTTATAACTTATAACTTAATTAGTTACATATCTCTTGTCGAGCAAATACATTTTTACATTGAATAAAAGAAACAATGGTTCATAACTAGATCACTAGATATTAGTGAAAACAATATAATAGCTTGGACATTATGCATTCATCAAACTATATAAACCGCAATATAATCCCTTTTATATTTCTTAAAATGTAGCATTTCAATTCTCAATGTTATAAGATACAAGTAATCACACTTTAAAGAACAAATACATGTTCTTCAAAAGCAATGAATAAATCACGAGGTTAAGCAACATAGTAGATTGGGCGTCTGTATTCATCAAAGTACTCATCGCGATGCAAGAACAAAATCGCGTAAATCGCGTATATTATTCCTGGAAGGTAGCCTAAGCAAGTGAGAATCAAACATATGAAGAACTCAACCTGCAAATTAAAACAACAATCATTAGTCAAGAAAACAAGATTTCAAAATATTACTTTTCTAGTCCTTTCATTAATGTTTCTTTAAGAAAACCCCCGAAATTCTATTTTTTAGTAGTTGAACTCCAATTGGGCAAAAACAAACTTTCAGAATTTTATTTTCTAGTCCCTTCATTAGTGTTTTGTTTTACGAAACACCCACAATTTTCTTTTTAGAAATTGATCTCCAAATCAAACATGTTATAGATTGATTCCCGTAAACCGGAACGTAAAAACCGTAATCAATTTCAATTTCAATAACCGTAATCAAATCAATCTCAATTTCCTAATTATGAAGCTGTGAATTTCATAAAGCTACGATGAATTGGAGATTTGAAATTCTCAATCCGATGAATTTGAAGGAGATATCGAGATCGAGAGAGAGAGAGATGAACTTACAGTGCAACAGCCATGTCTGAGACAAACTCCAACAGGAGGAAGAAGGATCGCGATTAAGATCTCGCAGCAAAGCTCGCAACTACTCACCATGACTTGAAGAAGAAGAGAAGAAGAAGAAGAAGAAGAGAGAAACTTCACGAAACAAATTAACAAAGGACAATATAGGTTAGGTCCAGAGATCTTCACCGTTCATTTTAAGAAGGATTTATCTCTTAGTAGGATAATCCTACGGTTCCTTGTTGATCAATTATCCTTTTTTGACATTTGATGTCTTTTAATTGGTTGGCTCACGGAAGCTATGGTACGACTTCGCACACTTGATCTATCTAAATTTCCCAATTTGCAATCTCATTTCGGTTAGATTGGATATAGGATTTTACTAAATACTAACCATTCGGTTGTTTAAAGAATTTCGGTACGGATTTTTCCGGTTCGGTTCGGTCGGTTATTCGGTTATCGGTTATTTTGCGCAACCTTACGGAGATGTGATGGTTTTAGGGTAATATACAAAATACATGAGCCATTCTTTTTTTCTTTTTTTTTTCTCCACATGAGCCAGCCATTCAAACTTTGCCCACACATGGTTGAAGCTTTTTATTCTATGATGTAAGATTTATCAGAAGTTTTAAAGTGATGTACATATAACCGTCTATCATGATTTTTTGTTTAATAAGGATAAAGTTGTCCATCATAAGTTTGGTGCAAGAAGGATTGTCAGTTGAAGATCTTATTGTTACAGAGACTTTTGCACACCGTGAAGTTAAATTTGTGGAATCGTTCATCTGATAGATTGATTGATCTATAGGCTTATTTTTTTTCTTTTCAATGTTTACATTTAAAATCTAATTGTTACTAATTTAAAAGGACCTGATTAGATACACAAGTTGGTTCAGGATTAAACATGACTTTAGGATTTGATTAAATATTTTAAAATACTAAAAAAATCAACATTATATTTAAGAGAATTTTTAATCTACTATAAACGAGTCAAATCACTAGTAAATTTTGTAACGGCAAGTCTACAAAAGATTACATACGTTTTAGAATCTTATGAAAACCGTTCAAATATATTAAAAATATCTTTAACATAGTTTTTTTATAATAAATATGTTATTATATTAACATCATCATGATCTAAAATACATTTACGGAAATTTCAAAAATCTACTTAAAATCTCACAATACGAATCAAATCCCTAGTAAATTGATAATCTTATCCGGACAAGTTGAATAAGAATTTAATTGAACATGATTTTAGAATTTGATTGAATTTTTAAAAATATTAAAAAAAAATTATCTTTTAACAATCCCTTGTAACGCAGTCAAATCTTTAATAAATTAGTAACATATCTACAAATTACATACTATCTTAAAATCTCATTGAAACCATTCATAAGTTAAGAAAATCTATAACATTATCTTTAAAAAATCTTTTAAGATTATCATCTATTAAAAATACATTTAACTAAAATAAAAATTATAAAATCTATTTAAATCAGTTCAACACAAGTCCAATTTCTCTAGTAAGTTTAGTAACCTTATGAAGACAAAAGTACTCAAAGTATTGACCATAAATATGATTTTTCCTTTTTTCTTGGCGGTTTTAGAAGAAAGAATATGATTGAATCAACACCCTAATATCAATATCAACACCCTAATAGTCACAAGGTCTCTCCAGGGGCTGACACGTCAGCTTTTTGGAGTGTTCTGAGAGTGACACCTCAGTAAAAATCACTAGCCAATCAGAACATAACGATTAATACAACTCATTTCTCTTATCCAGTAATATTATTCTCTTCTTCCACGTCACACCTCATAATGTTCATCTCTTATAGCCCAATTGATAGCCCAATTTTCTTTCTTTGTTTTTAAATGGCCCTGTTGCTTTTTAAAGGCCCAGTTGGTCTTTTCATTTTTTGCAGAATCTCACACCAAAAAAGAAAAAGAGGAACGAGGAAGCTCGTCGATAACAGAAATCATGATTCTTCGTGGATTTGGTTTTGTTTGTAGGATATTGCTAATTCTGAATTGGCTCCAATGCATCCGATTAGTCTTGGTTTGGCTTTGAACTTCTCTGTGTTTTACTATGAGATTCTCAATTCTGGATATCGTACTTCTAATCTCGCTAAGCAGGTGATGAACACATCTCTGATGATCTATTGGGTTTGAGTCATTAACGTGATTATTTTTTGCCACATAATTATCTTTTCTTCAATGCGCGATTGCTTCTTCTTCTTTCTAATTAGCTTTCTAACTAAACGATTAACATCATTGTCGGATTTGATCCAATTGGTAGAGAGAGCCCTGGCTGGGACTATAACACTTTTGGAAGTTATGGCTCAATACGGCTGGAAAAATGTATACTCATGATATTGTTTATTAAGGATAAAGTTGTCCATCATAAGTTTTGTGCAAGAAGGATTGTGAGTTGAAGATTTGATTGTTACAGAGAGTATTGCACCCCGTGAAGTTATTTGTGGAATCGTTCATCTGATTGATTGATCTATAGGCTATTTTCTTTCTTTTCAATGTTTACATTTAAAATGTAATTGTTAGTTACACAAGTTGGTTAAGGATTAAACATGACTTTAGGATTTGATTAAATATTTTAAAATATTAAAAAAATCAAACATTATATTTAAGATAATTTTTAATCTACCATAAACGAGTCAAATCACTAATAAATTTCATAACGGCAAGTCTGCAAAAGATTACATACGTTTTAGAATCTTATTGAAACCGTTCAAATATATTAAAAATATATTTAACATAATTTTTTTATAAATATGTTATTATATTATCATCATGCATCTAAAATACATTTTACCGAAATTTCAAAAATCTACTTAAATTCTCACAATACGAATCAAATCTCTCGTAAATTGATAATTTTATCCAGACAAGTCGAACATAATTTTAGAATTTGATCAAATTTTAAAATTTTTTAAAAAATTAAAATTATCTTTTAACAATTCCTCAGTCAAATCCTTAATAAATTAGTAACATATCTAAGGATTACATACTATCTTAAAATCTCACTGAAACCATTCATAAGTTAAAAAAAATCTATTAACATTATCTTTTAAAAATCTTTTAACATTATCATCTAAAAATACATTTAACTAAAATAAAATGATAAAATCTATTTAAATCAGTTCAACACAAGTCCAATCTCTAGTAAAGGTTTACTAACATTATTAACACAAAGTACTCAAAGTATTGAACATAGATATGGTTTTAGAGAGAGGATTCCTTTATAATATTACTAGTCATTTGTCCGCGCTACGCGCGGGAGTTGTATCGTCAATTTAATTTAGTTCATTATGTTTTGATTAGTTATATTATCTCTTTACATATTATCTAATTTATTTATTTTTATTTTTTGGTAAAGAAATATTGTTTTATTGTTACATTTTCATACGTATTTTTAAAATGAGAATTAACGTTTTGTCCCAATTTATCTCTTTTATTTTTGAAAATTTTGTAAGACATAAATTAGATAGATTTTATATTTTCAAAATTTATTGTTTTCGTTCTATTTCTGTTAAATCTCATCATAATTTAAATTTTGTTGTATTAATCCATTAACATTTTATTGCATATTATTTTAATAAAAACATTCACTTTAAAAATACAATATATTATTTATAAATT